>OZ020244.1:7253522-7390368 GCA_963971285.1 Astropecten irregularis | reverse complement strand
CCCTAATGCAAGGATGATCCTAAAAGCAATGACGTCATGATGACGTCATCACGTGATTTTTTATAGATTTTTGAATATTTATTTTGTCCCATTCACTTTGTACACGATTTCAAAGAATAAATGTTAAATTTTTCCGTTCGCATTTTGGTCATTAAACAATCTTTGATTTTGATGAAACTTCGTAGAGTCATAGATCTTATGACAGAGTATCACCATAAAGAATGACGTCATCGTGACGTCATCAAGTGTCATATTACAAGCAATCAAAAATGGATAGGTTTTAATCTTCAAAAATCGATATAAATTCAACCGTACTTTCCCTTGCCTTACTATTTTTGAAAATGTGTCAAGTAACCCTAGATCTTAACTTTATCTCGTGTGCGTGAAGTCACGTGACCCTTACTTCCGGTCGAAAACGTCAAAACAGGAAATGTCTTATAATTTAAAATTGGAGAAAGATAGTAACTTGGTTTCAACGATGTCAGTATCTGGCAGTGATGAGGTGTTTACCAATTTGATTGATGACGTCATCAAACATTCGAGCGCCCTCTAGCGACAAGT
The DNA here is from genome assembly GCA_963971285.1 of Astropecten irregularis. NCBI lineage: Eukaryota > Metazoa > Echinodermata > Asteroidea > Paxillosida > Astropectinidae > Astropecten > Astropecten irregularis. The sequence continues at coordinate 7,389,807 of OZ020244.1, read as the reverse complement.
TGAAAAAATTCAAAAATGCATTTTTAGTTGATGTCTGTGGCGAAGTTTGAGGTAATTGCTCCAAAATAAATATTTAAGATGAGCTTCAACCAGACAACAACTGTGCCAAGATTTAGATTGATGACGTACGTCATCAGTCCGGAAGTTACAATGGAAAAACCATTTTTTTCTTTAAAAAAGCTGAAAAATCAACCATAAGAGATACAATCTTGATTTTCCTAGAAAAAGCAGGAAAAAGGTAGTTCCGTGGTATATTTATGTTTCTATGTGATCAGTGAGCTTGGACATGCCCTGCAATAGGCTTGAAATTGTATTTGGACACCCCGAAACTGTGCCTCGAATTAACCAACAACACAACTCACACATACATGGGTGGACTTGTCAATGGTGCCAAGGGAGGACTTTCGTGTATGTACACAGTCACGAATCGAGGACTGCTTGCAAATCGAGGACGTCCTCGATTTGCGTTAGGGCCAAAAATGGGGTCGGAGGAGGCCTTTCTATGAGCCAGTGAATTTTCACAGCATTTGGGAGCTGTCCTCGGTGTACGTCTTTGACACGTTGCGTGTCGCGTCACACACTATCGTTTCTGGCCTGGCGGGCACGTCCCTAGATGGACTAGCGCCCTCTGTCGCCCACTTCACGCATCGGTAATGGCCGCGCCGAAGCGGCAGATACGACATGACCGATGTAAACGTTGCTAGGCCCTGCCTGGACACGCATCCCAAACAAATCTCGGTAGCGTCACTTCACCGAAAGAAAACTACTCGGAACAGTCGAGTTGCAGTCACGGTTGATAAAGGAGGTTCTCCCCCATCCCAGTTCACGATATGGTGAGTAGGCCTAAGTTAGCCCGATTCATTTATGCCAATTATGACATGTATTACTATTATTTACTTTAGCCTATTAATTAACTGGTACTAGGCTTCTGTGTTACTGTCACTTGTTACTAACGTTAGGCCTACATGGGATTTAGGCCTATATGTGCATTCCAAGCTTGGCAGTGAGTTCTCATTGGTGATCCGTATGTTTCCCCCAAATATGCCGGAGATTAGTAGTAATAAAAGTGGCCTAGAAATGATGAATTGCTCCCACATTAATAGTCCTACATAGTACATGTAGGCCCTAGGCCTACAACTTTACAATGGTTCCAACGCAAGTCCATCGTGGGTAACAGTAAATTGTGTACTTAATAATTAGTGGGGTCAAAATAGACTACTGTATAATTGTAGTCATTAACTTAAGGCTAGTAGTAGGCCTACATAGTAGTAGTACTACTACTAATGTATACTAGCCTTAAGTTAGTTAGTCGAAGACTAACTAACTTAAGGCTAGTAGTAGTACATAGTAGTACTAGTACTATGTAGACCTACTAGTAGGGCTACTACTAGCCTTAAGTTAGTTAGTTAGTCTTTACCAAACTAAGGTGAGAACTACCTGACAAAGTAAACAATGTACTGCTTAGTAGTAGTAGTAGCTGGGTTACCATAGCTCTCCATACCTGTACGAGATATTCAATGGACTGGGACCATTCACTCATTAATGTTCACAACTGCCTTACTCGATGCGATTGCCCTCGGAATTTGGGGGGTCTTTTTTCCACTAAGGATACAAGTCGCCTTCACACCCCGTTTTACGAGTGAGTCGGCACTTAAATGTGTTTCAATCTCCGTTGCGTGAATGTTGAGTGCTATTTTTTGTGTCATTGACTACCCTGATAATTTCCGGAATCACTGTAAACTCTGAAAACTTTCCCCTTCCCCCTAACTTGGCCACATGAAAATGGACTTCTTGCCCCCCCCCCCAAACCCAAAAAAAACTACCCCAACCTCCACCTCCAATTCTGATGAAGTTCATGACCAACTTGAAGACAGGCAGTGTAATTAATTGAGTTTACTGTTTTCTTGGTTTGCCGCTGACCTGTCCGCCGATGTTTGACAAGAATTAAACATGTCTCAGCCGTCCACCAGTTCAGATCCGAGTCCATCTGGCCCACCACCCAGTGATGTCCCAGTCGTTAATGCCCCTGATGCCAGCGGGAACCATGGCATTACAGTTCTGCAGACCAGTAATGAGCACGGATGCAGGAAATGGGACAAGAAACACTTCTGCTATTACTGCGATGTACCCCAAGCCAAGCTGCCCCGTCATCTCCAGTCATGCCACAAAGAAGAGAGGGAAGTTGTCGAGCTTGCCTCGGAGACCAACGCTAGTGCCCGTAAACGTCTTTTGTTACAACTCCGCAACCTTGGTAATCACAGGCACAACAGTCAGGTTCTTCGTGAAGGTCAAGGTGTTCTGATCGTTGGGTATAGGCCAAAGCATGTGGCATCTCCCCAGGCCTATGGACCATGCATACATTGTTATGGCTATTATGTGCGGACTGATCTGTGGCGACATGCCTGCCCCTTCAAGCCTGCAGCCCCTTCACAGACTGATGGTGCTGGCAGGAGGACTGGTGTCGGTGGACGGGTTGCTCACAAGAGTGATTTGTTAAAACCTGCTCCTGTCGGGGTGTCTTTCCAGTTGAATCGGGTTCTCAGTCCAATGAAGAGAGATGAGGTCGCTCTGGTAGTGAAAAATGACACGTTGATTGTAGAATTAGCCAAGCGGGAATATATGAAACTCGGGCATGACATCGATCAGCACTGCTACATCCGCAACAGGATCCGTGAATTGGGTCGTCTCGTCCTCCAACTCCGAAAGAACACCCACCAGCCCAATGCATCCCTGGAGTCGTTTGTGCATCCCCAGCACTTTACGGATATTGTGGAGGCTGTTCACCGCATTGCCGGCTTCAGTGAAGAAAAACAGTTATATGATGTTCCGTCACTGGCACTCAAGATTGGTTATTCGGTCAAGAAGTGTGCACTCATACTGAAAGGTCTAGCTCTAGAGTCTTGCCAAAAACACAAAGCCGACTGTGCTGGAGAGTGTTTGCAATTGTGCGAATTGAACTGGCGACACCGTGTGTCTGAGCACGCGCACAGAACATTGTACCAAGGAAAGCGTAATAAAAGCGTAACTCTACAGACCAATGCCGATGTGGTGAAGATGTCGTCTTTCCTTCATGACGCTGGCAACCAGGCACTTCAACTCCTCCAGGGTGCTCAGGGCAAACAAGTCCGACCGGCTTGGCAGAAATTGAATGAAGTCGCCCTATGTCACCTCATCATGTTCAACCGAAGAAGGCAGGGGGAGGTATCAAAGATGACCCTAGCTGATTTCCAACAGCACAGCAAAGCCCGTCTCGGTGTGGACGGGGACTGCCTGTTGAGTGATTTGGAACGCCATCTGTGCAAGATGTTCCGTGTGGTCGAAATAGTTGGCAAGAGGGGCAGAACTGTTCCTGTTCTTGTCAACAATGAGGCGGTCGCGTGGTTGAATGCTCTGGTCACCAACAGAAACGAAGCTGGAGTTGCCCCCGACAACATCTTCTTGTTCGCCCGATGTTGTTACAGAGGGACAGGTCATATACGAGGAAGTGACTGTCTAAGGACATATGCAGATAAGGCTGGCCTTGACAATGCCTGTAGCATCCGTTCCACCAAACTCCGCAAGCATGTAGCCACTGCAGCTCAAATTCTTGCATTAAAGGACCACCAGCTGGAAACTCTTGCCGACTTCATGGGCCATGATTTGAGCGTTCATCGCGAGTATTACCAGTTGCCCGATACTGTACAACGGGTCACCAAACTTTCTCGCTTGTTCCTGAGTTTGGAGAGGGGCAACTTGCTTTCTCAGGAGGGCAAATCTTTGGATGAGCTGCATGTTACAGGAGGTAAGGCCCCCCCCCCCCACTAGTTTCAACCCCTTTAATCAGATTTGGACTTGGCAGCCAAACCCCCCACCCGCCCCGCCTCGACTGTCACCCGACAAACCCATGGATGTGCCCATCCCAATTTGACTTTATCATAGAAGTCCGAGAAGATCCTTCCTCCAACCCTGCCAACATCCCCCCTCCCTCCAACCCAAACCCCCCCCCCCCCCGCCTACCTCCCTCCCATCCCCCCCCCCCCACCCCACACATCCCCAGACCCTGCCAAAAGTGTTCAATACCGACTTATTTTTTTGGTGCAATTTGTTATACTTTCAGAAGGCTTCAGTAGTGAAGAAGAGAGCAGCGACGGCAGCGACGGCGACGAGAGCAGTCAGGGGAGCAACATCGATGAAGATGAACCCACGGACAACGGTAATAATTTGCTCATTGTTTGGTTGGTCGGTCTATCAGTCTGGCTGTCGGTGTGCCTGTCCGTCTCTCAGTGCGTGTGTCTGTGGGTCATTTCTCTCTGTTTGAACTTCTTAAGAACCCTAATTTATTCCGAACCTGTTTTCTTTGTTTCCTCTGCACTACCAGGAGACACTGTGTCCAGTCAACCGCCTGCACTACCCACATCACCCACGGTCCGAGTCCAGCGTCGTCCATGGACTGAAGAGGAGAAGAGAGACGTTGAAGAGGGCCTCCAGAGGTTCTTCCAGTTGCGCAAACTTCCTGGCAAACGTGACATCGAGACAGCTTGTTCGGTGGCACTACAGACGCGAACTTGGAAGAACATCAAAGACTTTTGTCGGAATTCACTTAAACTGTACCCTAGATAAGCAGAGACAATAGATGTCCTACCTAGCTCAACCCGACTAAAATGATGCAACAGTTCACTGTTGTTGCTGAGCCACTGTTTAGCCCCACAATTAAGGCCCAATAATGTAGAGAGTACAAAGAACAAATTAATTCTGTCCTCTGTCCTCAGTCTGATAGGCGCAACTCACATGCTGCAAGTGTCCTCTATTGGATAGACTGCGAAGTATGTCCTCAATGTGCTGTGTCTACATGTATATGTGGGTGTGTTTGTGTGTACATGTACGGAGACTTAAATCTCGATTAAACCACGTGCGTCAACCATCAATGAACACATATTTTGTGCATCGCACAACCCGTGCGTTGTCTCAAAGTTCGTTCACCCCATCCCTGTGTGTACAGTATTAAACCCAAACAGCCCATTCAGTTTGTATGCGTTTTTCCCCTTACACAACTTTATTGCTTTTTCAAGTTTGGATCATCATCAAATTGTAACAATGAAAAACCTTTGTGCAGGGGCGACCCAAGGACATGATGACGTCAACAAGTAATGTTTTTAACAGAATTTTTGATATTCAATCGTATTTGACTTTCATGTTTTAAAAAATGTGTCAAGCAACCTTAAAATATTTTTCTCGTGTGCGTGAAGTTCAAAAACGGTCAAACCTGGCAGGGTCAAATTTAAAATTTGAGCAAGATACGAACTTGGTTTCAACGATGTCAGTCTCTGGCAGTAATGTGGGTTATTAAAAAATTTACCTATGACCTCATCAAACTTTTAATTGAAATCTGTGGCAAAGTTTAGGTATTAAATTGCTTCACAATAATCCAATAAGCGGACAATACATAGTGAAACGAAATAAAACATTGATGCTTAAAAATCACAATGGAAATTTAACATGCCGTTTTCAGGTTTTATACTTCCTTGAATGCGCGTTCTTTGAACAAAAAAAATTCGAATTGAGAAAAAGCGAAAAAGTCATTTGCTCTGTCAGTTGACAGACAAACTTCTAGTTTTTTTTTTTTTCTTTTTCCACTTTTTTCCCATAGACTTAACACAGGGATTTTCTACAAGTCACTTCTACCATTATGCCAATTCCGATCAACTTCATACTTGGCACATAGTTAGACCACCACCCCGAATAGTGTCCCGCGTATGTACGTCATCGTGACGTCATCACGTGCACAATTACGTCATCATAAAAGTGCAAATTTTAGGGCTCTTTATCTCTGGAACGGCAAGTCCGATGCAACTCAAACTTGGTATGTAAGTATATGGGGACGTGTTATAGACAAAAATTGCAGTCACGTGTTGATGACGTCATCATGTGATTTTATACGAATTATTCAATTTTTTGACCTTTTCTGTATATCTCATGCACGACAAATGGTATTTTCGAAATTCTTTCTGCAAAATGTTTGTTAGGCAATAGGCACATGCCACAAAATACCAAAAAGTTGTGACGCCATGATGACGTCATCAAAAAGCCGATTTTCAGATTCACATATAAGGGAATATCCGATGGTGATGAAACTTGGTGGGTAGGTAGGGAATGGTACTAGTATCCCAAATTTGAAATGACGTCACGATGACGCCATCAATCATTTTTTTTATTGATTTTAAGCTGTTTCGCATGCAGCGGAACAGCTTTTTTTTTTCTTTTCTTTTTTGACTTTTTCGCACTTTCGAGTGCGAAAAAGTTATTCTTTTTGTTCTGATTTTTTTACTTTTTCGCACTTTCGAGTGCGAAAAAGTTATTCTTTTTGTTCTGATTTTTTTTTTCTTCTTCCTCCTCCTCCTCTTCTTCTTCTTCTCCAATGGCCCATTCAATTTGTACACGTTTTCTTCTAAGCACGACTTTAGTGCTTTTGCAAGTTCGGATCATCATCAAACTTACACCAATGAAGGACCCTAATGCAAGGATGATCCTAAAAGCAATGACGTCATGATGACGTCATCACGTGATTTTTTATAGATTTTTGAATATTTATTTTGTCCCATTCACTTTGTACACGTTTTCCAAGAATAAATTTACATTTTTTCCGTTCGCCTTTTTGGCAATTAAACAATCTCTGATTTTGACTAAACTTTGAAGAGTCATAGATCCTATGCCAGAGTATCACCATAAAGAATGACGTCATCGTGACGTCATCAGGTGTCATATTACAAGCAATCAAAAATGGATATGTTTTAATCTTCAAAAATCGATATCAATTCAACCGTTCTTTCCCTTGCCTTACTTTTTTTGAAAATGTGTCAAGTAACCCTAGATCTTAATCTTATCTCGTGTGCGTGAAGTCACGTGACCCTTACTTCCGGTCAAAAACGTCAAAACAGAAAATGTCTTATAATTTAAAATTGGGGAAAGATATTAACTTGGTTTCAACGATGTCAGTATCTGGCAGTAATGAGGTGTTTACCAATTTGATTGATGACGTCATCAAACATTCTAGCGCCCTCTAGCGACAAGTTGAAAAATGTCAAAAATGCATTTTTAGTTGATGTCTGTGGCAAAATTTGAGGTAATTGCTCAAAAATATATATTTAAGATGAGCTTCAACCAGACAACAATGGTGCCAAGATTTAGATTGATGACGTCATCAGTCCGGAAGTTACAATGGAAAAACCATTTTTTTCTATTAAAAAGCTGAAAAATCAACCATAAGAAATACAATCTTGATTTTTCCTAGAAATAGCAGGATAAAGGTAGTTCTGTGGAATATGTATGTTTCTATGTGATCAGTGAGCTTGGACATGTCCTGCGATAGGCTTGAAATTGTATTTGGACACCCCGAAACTGTGCCTCGAATTAAACAACAACACAACTCACAATGAACTGTACATGCATGTGTGTGGGTGTACGGAGACTTAAATCTCGATTAAACCACGTGCGTCAACCATCAATGAACACGTTTTTTGTGCATCGCACAACCCGTACGTTGTCTCAAAGTTCGTTCACCTCATCCCTGTGTGTTCAGTATTAAAACCCATGAGCCCATTCAGTTTGTATGCGTTTTTTTCCCCTTACACAATTACTTTATTGCTTTTTCAAGTTTGGATCATCATCAAATTGTAACAATGATAACCCTTTGTGCAGGGGCGACCCAAGAACATGATGACGTCAACAAGTAATGTTTTTAACATAATTTTGAATATTCAATCGTTTTTGACCTCGCCTTTCTTGTTTTTAAAAATGTGTCAAGCAACCTTAAAATATTTGTCTTGTGTGCGTGAAGTTTCGTGACACTTACGTTATCAAAAACGGTCAAAACTGGAAGGGTCAAATTTAAAATTGGAGCAAGATACGAACTTGATTTCAACGATGTCAGTCTCTGGCAGTAAAGTGGTTATTAAAAATTTGACCTATGACCTCATCAAACATTTGAATGAAATCTGTGGCAAAGTTTTAGGTATTAATTTGCTTCACAATTATCCTTTAAGCGGACAATACACAGTGAAACGAAATAAAACATTGATGCTTAAAAATCAAAATGGAAATTTAACATGCTGTTTTCAGGTTTTATACTTCCTTGAATGCGCATTCTTTGAACAAAAAAATTCGAATTGAGAAAAGGCGAAAAAGTCATTTGCTCTGTCAGTTGACAGACAAACTTCTAGTTTTTTTCTTTTTCCTCTTCTTCTCCAATGAGCCTATTCAATTTGTACACGTTTTTTCTAAGCACGACTTAAGTGCTTTTGCAAGTTCGGATCATCATCAAACTTATACCAATGAAGGACCCTAATGCAAGGATGATCCTAAAAGATCCTAAAAGCAATGACGTCAACAACCAGTCTCCTAACTACTTGGCTGAGCTAGTAAGCGTACGTCAACAACGGCCAGGGCTACGTACGGCAGGACTGATTCTCCACGTACCCAATACCCGCCTGAAAATGTATGGAGACAGAGCTTTTTCGTCGATTGCTCCGCGCCTTTGGAACGCTTTGCCAATGTACTTGAGAAACTCAACCAGTCTTGAAACCTTCAAATCACAGCTCAAAACCTACCTTTTCCAGTAAATGTGCAAATGACAAACATTTTATGAGAGCCGGCGCCTTTGAATGTATTCTACAGATTAACGGCGCTGGAGAAATGCTGTTCATCATCATCATCATCATGATGACGTCATCACGTGATTTTTTATAGATTTTTGAATATTTATTTTGTCCCATTCACTTTGTACACGTTTTCCAAGAATAAATTTACATTTTTCCGTTCGCCTTTTTGGCAATTAAACAATCTCCAATTTTGACTAAACACCATAAAGAATGACGTCATCGTGACGTCATCAGGTGTCATATTACAAGCAATCAAAAATGGATAGGTTTTAATCTTCAAAAATCGATATCAATTCAACCGTACTTTTCCTTGCCTTACTATTTTTAAAAATGTGTCAAGTAACCCTAGATCTTAATTTTATCTCGTGTGCGTGAAGTCACGTGACCCTTACTTCCGGTCGAAAACGTCAAAACAGGAAATGTCTTATCATTTAAAATTTGAGAAAGATATTAACTTGGTTTCAACGATGTCAGTATCTGGCAGTGATGAGGTGTTTACCAATTTGATTGATGACGTCATCAAACATTAGAGCGCCCTCTAGCGACAAGTTGAAAAAATTCAAAAATGCATTTTTAGTTGATGTCTGTGGCGAAGTTTGAGGTAATTGCTCCAAAATATATATTTAAGGTGAGCTTCAACCAGACAACAACGGTGCCAAGATTTAGATTGATGACGTCATCAGTCCGGAAGTTACAATGGAAAAACCATTTTTTTTCTTTAAAAAAGCTGAAAAATCAACCATAAGAGATACAATCTTGATATTCCTAGAAATAGTAGGATAAAGGTAGTTCTGTGGTATATTTATGTTTCTATGTGATCAGTGAGCTTGGACATGCCCTGCGATAGGCTTGAAATTGTATTTGGACACCCCGAATTAACTGTGTCTCGAACGCGGCGAATTAAACAACACAACACAACTCACATGTACACGTGTACTTGTACAAACTACGTGCGTCAACCAACAATGTACACGTTTTTCGTGCATTGCACAACCCGTGCGTTGTGTCAAAGTTCGTTCACCCCATCCCTGTGTGTTCAGTATTAAACCCGAACAGCCCATTCAGTTTGTATGCGTTTTTCCCCTTACACAACTTTAATGCTCTTTCAAGTTTGGATCATCATCAAATTGTAATAATGAAAAACCTTTGTACAGGGGCGACCCAAGAACATGATGACGTCAACAAGTAATATTTTTAACATAATTTTGAATATTCAATCGTATTTGACTTTCTTGTTTTTAAAAATGTGTCATGCAACAACATATTTGTCTCGTGTGCGTGAAGTTTCATGACACTTACGTGATCAAAATCGGTCAAAACTGGAAGGGGTCAAATTTAAAATTGGAGCAAGATACGAACTTGGTTTCAACGATGTCAGTCTCTAGCAGTAGGCTTAATGTGGTTATTACAAATTTGACCTATGACCTCATCAAACTTTTGATTGAAATCTGTGGCAAAGTTTTAGGTATTAAATTGCTTCACAATAATCCTTAAAGTGGACAATACATAGTGAAACGAAATAAAACATTGATGCTTAAAAATCACAATGGAAATTTAACATGCTGTTTTCAGGTTTTATACTTCATTGAATGCGCGTTCTTTGAACAAAAAAAATCGAACTGAGAAAAGGCGAAAAAGTCATTTGCTCTGTCAGTTGACAGACAAACTTCTATTTTTTTTGGCTTTTCCGTGTTTAACGGAAAAGGTATTGTTTTTGTTCTGTTATTTTTTTTCTTCTTCTTCCTCTTCCTCTTCTTGTCGCCAACATTCCCATAGACAATACACTAGGACGTTCTACACGCCACTTTGGTCACTTTTAAGCAATCAATCTTAACCAAACTTGGTCCAAGTAAAGCCCCTATAGCGTAGATGTATGCCAAATAATGACGTCATCATGACGTCATCAGGTGTCAAATTACAATTAATTTAAATTTAATAATCAAAATCTTTAAAAATCAACAAAAAATCGACCGTTTGAGATATTAAGTTGATTCCTTCGCATAAGGTCAATATTAGGTAAGGTCTTTCTTTGTGACACATTGCTTGACCTCTGTGACCTCTACTTCCGGTCAAACCGGAAGTAGCTCCTTATTTATAAGTGGTAAGAGCTAGGATCATGATTCTTTCACCAAATATCAATGTTAGGCAAGGTCTTTCTTTTGGACACATTTCTTGACCTCTGTGACCTTTACTTCCGGTCAAACAGGAAGTAGCTCCTCATTTAAAAGTGGTAAGAGCTAGGATCATGATTCTTTCGCCAAATGGCAATGTTAGGCAAGGTAATTCTTTGTGACACAAACATGACCAAGTCACGTGACTTATAGGATTAAAGGTGCCTTCTTCAAATGTATCATGAAGAAAGTTAATCCGGCAATGTTAGTGTGAATAAGGTTATGGCACTTTTAAAGGGGTAAATTTTACATGACAATTATAAGCGAACCCTACGTCCGATTGTGTTGAAATTTAGTATGTATCTAAGTCTTTATTTTTTTTGCAATGACGCCATTGTCATGTCATAAGCTCTGATTTGTATAATTCACTGAAATTTTGGGTCATTCATGTTCTTTTATCGATATCTAGGGAAGACAACAATTAGATGTCTTTCAATTTCTGTTGATAATTCTTCATATGCAATATATAGATGGACAGTGTTGCGACAAAATATGTGTTTCAGTTTCCCCAAAAACATGCCATTTGTGATGTCCAATTAACTATATAATAAAACCTCGTATACATATTGTCCCTCATAATGTACGTACGTCTTCTTTAACAAACTTTTAACCAGAATGCTATCGATGTATGTAATGGGTCCTGCCATGCTCGCTCTTGTTTTGGTGCCCCTAAAAACCGGAATTATCCGGGCCGTTTGGATTTATTGTTAACTTGTACAGTATCGTCAACAAAAATCTTTTTTCGAATTGTATTTGTATAATGAGATAAATAACTATGGTATTAAAATGAAGTAAAATAGTACAACCATGGAAGTGGGAATGACAACATGTTTTAATGGCACATGACATCAATTTATGGCTATGGTGTGACATGATCCTTCACGGTTGTTAGAGTAGTACTTATAGACTGTAAAGTGCGCCCTCATGTGAAAAAAATTATGACTAATGCATTAAAATTGGCATGCTGTATTTAACTCATATTCCACAATGTTTGAGCGACAAATTGTACCAGCGGTGAAATTAATACTCATCTTTCACATTAAATTCTCACTTACTTTTCTTACCTTTTTTTCTCGCTGGTTGCCTACACAAAATCTTGGCCCACATATATTCGTAGATTGTCGGAAGTAAAAAAAGCCGGATGGCTTTGACATGGTTTCCATTATGAAGAAAGGTACACTCTGCATGCACATGTACCCATATTAAGGATGAATGCCCAATACACCATACAACAGGAAATGAAGATTTCTAACATTACACATCTATCTTGCCAATGACATGTATTTTATTTCAAAACTTGTTTATATAAAACAATCCAAAATCATACTGCCATTTTACTTGATGGTTGAATACACTGTAAACAAAGAGGTGTGGAGAAGCATTAATTGGCAAATTGAATTGATTCATTTGTAAATATAAAATTTTGCTTCAGATTGTAGATAATTATGAATACTTTATACTTTAAGAAATATAAGAAATATGATTTATATTTATAAGAGGGTGCAAACATAGAAAATGCATGTTAATAGATCCAGCATGTTAAACTAGGCAGTTATGAGTGACCATCGAGAACACTATATCATCAAATCATTTGTATCATGAGCCAAATTATAATGAGAGCTGTAATTCTTTTATGTATACACACATGTACTATTGTACATGTATAAAGCATTTATTTACAGGTGATATCATACTTTGGTTTTGTGTTTTTTCACCGTTATCTTTGATCTTTAAAACATCAAAATTGTTTTTGGTAATTTGTTTTACTCTTTTCTGGCTAAATACAGCATTTCAGGCAGAAAAATATTAACTGTATGTTTCTACCATCACCATCTCCATACCCTGAAAGTTATAGGTAAATCTGTGAACATTTCTGTTTCGGTATGCTACCAAAGTATGATACATGTAGTACCTTTAAGGAGCCTAGTTACAAGAGACACAGTAATTATAAACTACATTTTCCTTCTGAAATAATGAGTGGTTGTAATAAAAGGAAACATACAGTAGATGTTCAGCTCACAGTTATTGTTCCCATTAAAAAAAAATAATTTGATCAGTATCTTTATGTCTTGGAGATAACTGTTTTGATTTTGTCATTCTACACATAGTAAGCTGTTCATAATTAAGACAAGTACAAAACGAAATACTGAAGTCTGCATACCCTAATCATTAAATAACCACAATGGAAATTTACTAGGGTAATTTAAAATTACCAATGTGAGTGACCGCTGAAAAAGTTACTGGAGGAGGATTCAAATCAGTGACATAAACCATACCTGCGCTCTTACCAACTGTGCTATGTAGGCCATATGTTAGAGGTGTCAAAAATAGTCAATTATCTGTGTTTGTTTGTTTGTTTGGCAGTCAGAAGCCATAACAAGGGGAATTAACAACAATCAAGTAAGAGATGGATGCTACAAGAAACTATGCAGTGCAGTTTGTACATATATAATGAATGCAACTATGAAGACATACCTGTGCACATAAGCTATTCAAGCACAAAGCCATCTCTACCCTTGCAGGTACCCATTTACACCTGGGTGAAGTTGAGCAATATATGACAAAGCGTCCTACCCAAGGACACAAGCACCACTAGCGGTAGCCCATGGCTGGATTCGAACCCACAATCTGTAGATGGACCACAAGACCTTGAGTACGACACACCAGATGTAGGCCACAGCACCATTTACATGTGTTAATCAGCTGTAATCCTTTGATGATTTACAACTCTTATCCTTGAGCCACAAAGTGTCTAGCAGATGTCACATGTGGTGACCAATGTGAGACTGGCTGGTTGACAAATCGGGGAAATGACTTCTCTGCTTAATGTTACATCATGTTTATCTCCTAAGCAACAACTGTAGCAGTCAATTAGGTTTTCAGAATTTATTGCTATAAAGCGTTACAGTTACACATGTAGTTAGTCTCCATGCACAGCCAAACTGTTATAAATAGTGACTGTCTTAGGACCTGTTTGTTTCACGCAAAGGATCCGATATTTTGGGATCCACCTCCTATGCAGGGTACGCTAAAATGGGATCCGGATCCGCCATAAACAAACAGGCCCTTTGTGTCTGCTGTTGACGATTGTTGTATTGAAAGAATTCCAATATTCCAAACTGTAAACTGAGAGAATGGAATAAAGAGACAGGAGATACACCTCTGTCATAATACAATAAATCTGTCAATAAAATGTTTGCTTGTGAAGAGAAATGTAAAGTCCTTATGTATTCTACAAGGATTTGGTGTTCAAAAAATTTTTTTTTCCTCAAGCTTTTTACAGAAATTGTCGAAGACAGGGTGAAACTTTTTTCCAAATAAATAAATAAAACAACAAAATCATAAAAAATATTAACAGAAGTCATACATGAAATTGTTATAATTATAGAAAGAAGATGACAACTGGAGTGAAGACTGGCCATGGGTTGACATTAACCTGCTGAGTGTATCAGTCACTACCTGATGGCAAGATGACAACTGCAGTGTAGAGGGGCCATGTGCTGGCATGGCCCTGCTGAGTGTATCAGTCACTATCCTGATAGCAAGATGATAATATGCAGTGTAGAGGGGCCATGGGTTGATATGGCCCTGCTGAGTGTATCAGTCACTATCCTGATGACAAGATAATATCTGCAGTGTAGAGGGGCCATGGGTTGATATGGCCCTGGTGAGTGTATCAGTCACTATCCTGATAGCAAGATGACATCTGCAGTGTAGAGGGGCCATGGGTTGATATGGCCCTGCTGAGTGTATCAGTCACTATCCTGATAGCAAGATAATATCTGCAGTGTACAGGGGCCATGGGTTGATATGGCCCTGCTGAGTGTATCAGACACAATCCTGAAAGCAAGATGACAACTGCAGTGTAGAGGGGCCATGGGTTGAAATGGCCCTGCTGAGTGAATCAGTCACTATCCTGATGGCAATATGACAACTGCAGTGTAGAGGGGCCATGGGTTGATATGGCCCTGCTGAGTGAATCAGTCACTATCCTGATGGCAAGATGACATCTGCAGTGTAGAGGGGCCATGGGTTGATATGGCCCTGCTGAGTGTATCAGTCACTATCCTGATAGCAAGATGACATCTGCAGTGTAGAGGGGCCATGGGTTGATATGGCCCTGCTGAGTGTATCAGTCACTATCCTGATGGCAAGATGACAACTGCAGTGCAGAGGGGCCATGGGTTGATATGGCCCTGCTGAGTGTATCAGTCACTATCCTGATAGCAAGATGATATCTGCAGTGTAGAGGGACCATGGGTTGATATGGCCCTGCTGAGTGTATCAGTCACTATCCTGATGTCAAGATGGCAACTGCAGTGCAGAGGGGCCATGGGTTGATATGGCCCTGCTGAGTGTATCAGGCACTATCCCGATTGCAAGATGTGCAACTGTAGTGTCGAGGGGCCATCGGTCAAGCGGGCAAGATGATTGTGCATGGTTTGACAGACATCTGTGGAGTGTATTAAAATAAACCTTCATTATTTGAAATGAATATGTTGATAGCATGCGCAGCCTGTCTTTGAATTGATGCACTTCACATTCATACTTCTACTACAGTTATTTCAACAATATGATTGACCTTGTAAAAGCTCCTTGGAAGTTTGTTGTTATTCATAATAACATACAAACATGTGCAACTGTTAGCTCTTAATAAATTTTGAATTTGTTTTTACTACCTTCCAAACCATTATATCATTAGAGAGGATTTCAACACTCAACAAACCTCGCTTTGTTTGTTAGAACTATAATCCTTAAATTACTTGACATGAGAAAAAATATTTATCTCACACTGAACACAGAAAGAGAGTCTTTTTGATGATTTTTCTCTCAGCCCACAAACTCCCCAAAATTCAGATTATCTTAATTTCGTCAATGGGGGCAGCAGCCAAATTTGTGTGACTTCGTGACGTCAGATATGGAAGCCTTTTCTTTTGAACAAAAGGCTCCCATACCCGACGTCACAAAATCACACAGATTTGTCTGCTGCCCCCATTGACGAAATTCAGAGAATCTGAATTTTGGGGAGTTTGTGGGCTGAGAGAAAAATCATCAAAAAGACTCTTTTTCTGTGTTCAGTGTGAGAAATTATTTTTTTTCTCATGCCAAGTAGTTTAAGGATTATAGTTCTAACAAATAAAGCAACATTTGTTGAGTGTTGAACATTCTCTTTAAAAGAAAGTTAATCTATGTCTTTCTTAAGTTGCATGTTCAACTAAAATCTATAACTCATCAGAATAAATATTTTTGTGATAAATGTCAATAAGGTCAAGTACATGACATTTCCATAATAATTAATTGATGTGTACGACAACTTATACAAAATTTCACATACTGATACAAACACCTTCATGATAACTGTAATATGTAGGAATTACACTTGCACATGGTGATTCTATGTGTCTCACATACACATGATCAATCAATGTCCCATTCTCTGTTGTTGCATCTGTCACACATTGTTTATATCCATGCTCACACATTAATTTCTCAATTTGTGAATGCTGTTTCAAAATATCTTCATTAAAATCACCCATTACAATACATCTGTTAGATACTTTATGAAGTTCATTAAGTAGATCTTTCATGTTGGCAATAAACTCAATCATAGAATATGATGCTGGACGATAAACTGTTACCAAAGAATATGACATTTCACAAATAACTTGTACTGCAATATATTCCAAGTTGTGTACAGGCAACACCAGTCTACTAAATGTCTTGTTCCTTCTACCATAAACTGCAACACCTCCACGAAACTGCTTGCTTAACATGTGAGTAACACTGCATAAATTATTATATGAAGCACTTCTAACTTGATTGTAGCATTTGAAATCACTTAATTCTGTCTCGCAGTCAAACTCATTCTCACTCCATGTTTCTGTCAGACAAATTAAATCTGCTGACATCATATCAATATTACATTCTAAGTCTTTAAAGTGTTCTTTCAATCCTTGGATATTATGCATCATGATAACAGTGCCATTTGATGGTAGGGTTCTTACATTAGATTCTTCAATAAATTGCATCATATTACTCAATGAATCTTTCACTGCTTTATTGCAATAAACAAACTTTTCATTAAACCCTTCAATCACAATTCCATTTAGAGATGTTACTCTGCTTAGTGCAACATATGCTTGACCTGCTGAAAATGTACGTTCAAGAGATACCACTGCTCTGTCTGTAGTCACTCCTTGTACTTTATGTACTGTACAGGCCCAAGCTAATTTCAATGGAAATTGTCGCCTTATCCACTGTTTGCTTATATATTCTTCTTCCCTTTGAATTTTAACAAATCCATCATTTGTTGCACTTTTCCTTTTCACTTTGGATCCAACACTTTTGCTATCAAATACTATATGTATGTATTCAGGGGTAGATTCATCATGTGACAGAATGATTTCACAAACAGTGCCAATTACTCCATTAACAAGACCATCAGATACATCCAGATTTTTAGTCAGCATTACTCTAGCACCGGTACCTAGCCACAATGATTCAGACAGAGTTGTACGCACTGATTTTGGGGGTATTTTCACTCGGCTTGTCTTTTTATAAGACTCTTTCTGAAAATCATTTGCTGTAATACAGAAATAATCACTGCACTTTGCAAACAGTATGTTCTTATTGTATTCATCAACCTGTTTATTACATGGAAATATATGTAAAGCATCATCCCACTCTTCTCCAGTTTCTCGTGATTGTAACATTACCACATCTTCATCCAATAACTTATCTTGCTTAGCTCTGACACGTATTTGATTCAAAGTTTCAGCAAACTGCATATCATCCTTTTGTCTCATAATTTCCCTCAACTCGACTTTCTTAAAACAATCATTCCACAGATCTACTGTAATATCTCTCTGATACAATGATTTCCCTTTGACTGGGGGCAATTGATAAAAATCACCAACAGCTAAAATGCTCACTTTTCCAAATGGCTTGAGATCACTTGTTTGCTTAATCTGTCGCAGACGTCCATGAATGTAACACAACATTTTGTGATCAACCATTGATATTTCATCAATAATAACAATCTGAAGATCTTGCAATTCATTCCTCAAAGTATTCAATTTTTCCTCACCAAGTGGTTGATAAGGCAAACGTGCATCAGTAGGGATTGACAAGGCACTATGAATTGTACTTCCATTTACATTAAAAGCTGCTACTCCAGTAGGTGCAGTTATCATTACAGACACATTATCAGGATTATTAACCATTCTTGTAAAGAGTCTTGTTGCTTCATAGTGTATTGATTTAATCAAATGACTTTTCCCAGTTCCAGCTCCACCAGTGATAAACACATGAAATGGTTCAGGGTTTTTGCCTTGTACCTTCTGTAAACACCAGTCTCGAATCTTATTAAACACTTCCTTTTGCTGTGTATTTAATGACCTCAATAAACTTAGTGCATCTTGCTTTGATATTTTCACTGAATGTGGCTCAATATTACACACTTTGTCTTTCTTGTCAGATTGTAGGTCAGGAATATTCAAATCATCATCTTCTGATAATACTGGCTCACGCTCTGCTTGACATTCATGTCTTTCCTGCTCAGATATTGGGGAAATCAAAGCCCATGCATCTTCCTGCATACCATGTTTTTCCACATATTGTTTAGCGGCTTCAAGAGCCTCAGCATTCTTCTCATATCTAGACCGATGACTTTCAACAACAACACTTACAGATTCAATCTGGTCATTTAGACTAACAGAACCATTCCTATAAAATTGTTCATAATTATCAAACTGAGGTGGTTTGAGTTGAGCATCAATACGATATGGAAGAAACAATTGTAATATACTGTGGTAATATTTCTCTGGATATTTAGTCACTGAAAACCTTGGATATCTTATGACTGCTGGTTCAGTTCTTGTACGTTTCTGTATGTGGCCCAGACCATGTTTTAATGCATATACTGGTGACTTTCTGGATATATTACATGAACCTCCATTGTAAATAATTCTGTACTCTGAACTAAATGTAGCCAGACACATGTCATAAAATTTATCAATATCTGGCCTTGCTTTATAACGATCAACTCTACTAGTCATGAAAATATCATCATCATCTTCACACTTGTTCTAAATAACGCTTAGTGGCAAACTCATTCGTACAGGATTTTCACCAACAGGTATAAACTCCACTTTTCTAGAACCCTCTTTTAACCTCAGACCACAAACACGAAACACTGCTTCCTGAGCTGATAATTCTCGATTATGTAAATACACGCATCCAATTTCCTTCATACTCTGTCTAGCATCTAAATTTCCCTTTTTGGCCTCGTTATGTGCATGTCCTAATAACTGTCCCAATTCTCGTTCTGACTTTGACATGTATGATACTACGTATGCTGCACAGGCATATGCATCACTGATGTATTGAATATCCATATTAGCATTCCAGGCTCTTATTAAATCAGGATTATACAGATTCACCCATACATCTTGAGGCTCTCTCTTTAAAACAATAGTTGGTTTCCTGCTCAAAACATCATTGGCCTTCTCAAAATCAGTCTGTGTAATATTAATACTTTGAAATAATTCAGATGTTGACATGTGTTGATTATTCTCATCCTGGATTGCATTCCATACTGACTGCAATAATTCCTTGGCTGCTGTACGTTTCTTTTCATCATTACTAATGGATGTACTTTTTTCATGACTATATTCATCATCCTCACTATTATCATGGTCATCTGCTGGATCACAACTGGCAATAAATGTTCTATTAGAAGGTGGTCTTGGAAAATTAAATCTACATTCAGTGCCCTTCTTTTTACAAGACTTGGTATGTCTCCTGCTATGTTGCTGTACATGACTGATTATTTCATTCAATTCCTCATCTTCTTCCTGTGTTGGTAACTTGCAACTGATATATTCATCAATGAAATTAATTACATCAGCATCATCATCTTTATCTAACATTGGAGCATTCTCAATCCAAAACAGACAATGTGTGTGTGGAGATCCTCTTTGTTGAAATTCTACTCGGTAAAAATAGTCCTTGACTTTCCCAATGGGTGCTGCACTTGACATGATAACATCTTTCAAAAATGTGTGAAATCGATTCTCAAACATTCTAGCCACAGTCACTGGATTGCTTCTCAATACTGTACACTTATCATTCCAATCTAAGTCTTCAATATTTCTGAAATCACCTTGTTGTCTCAATATTGTATTAATCACTTCAGGCCATCTCATATCAGCTGCAGAAAATGAGCAAAACCATGTTGGTATTCCAAGTTGTCTAATCATAGCCATGACATCTCTCTGAGTTGATTGCCAATATGATGGTGTACCTCTAATTGGTTTCAAAAATTTATACCTACTATCAGACTGTAAAATATCATTTAATTGATCTCTATTCTTAATCATGCTAGAATTCACACTTTGACCATAATGCATTTTCCCTGAACTTTGACGCATAGCAATTGATACACCAGACATCACCTTTTCAATTTCTGATAAATACTGGGCATAAAAGATATACTGAGTACATTTGGCAAATCTGTTATCTGCATTCATCAATCTATTATGAAAATATCTCAGGCGTGGAAGCTTTCCATCACGTTTATCATCAAATATAGGTGAGCCTGCTGGGAATAATGCTGGAAAACATTTAGCCTCATTACCTTTCTCCATTAACACTCTAACTGGATTGTTTCCTTCACAAGGTGCAACACAGAGAACATCATCAAAGTATTGATCAAGCACTTCTTGTCCAATATCTATAGGCTGTAAGCATGTATCAAGTGGAATACCACACAAACGATCTTCATCAGTTTCTTCATCACTTACACTGGCTTCATCAGATTCATGTGCCATTTCATCTTCATTTTCCTCCTCATCATCATCTAACAGGGGATCATTCCAATCACAATTGATTTCAATATCTTTATACCATGCATTGTTCTGCTTAAGATAACTTAATGCAGTTTCGACATGTTTCTTGGTCACAAATTGATATTGATAATATCCTTTGTAAGTTAATTTTCTTTTTAACTTGATTCGAATTAACTGATTTTCATTTCGGCATCTTGGCAATGCTGTCACTGTATCTGCAATGTTAGATGGTACACATACAACTGGGCCATGCACCGCGTTTTGAGATCCCTTGGGTAGTGCTATGAGCTTCATGAATGGTATATTAATTGCAATGAGATGCTCCTCTAAAATATTCAAACAATCTAATTCTTGTGGAATTTCAATCACTTCTAGATTATTTGTACATGCTTCTACTGGTACTTTCTTCTGGAGTAATGTTCTATGACATGTGTAACATATCCATAAACAAGACCTGCTAGATTTTGATACAAGACATTCATTTCCACACTCTTTTGTACATATACATTTATGTAAATATTTATCACATATACAACTTATGTTGCTGTATTTTTCTTTATTGCACCTAATGACTTGTTTTTTAAACAAAAGTTTGCAACAAACTGCACAAACATACTCAGGTCCAGTTGACACTTTATTCGTCCATTTTCTGATAACATTTCTCATGTTCCTTCCTCGTTGGGCTTTTATACGTCTTTGTCTTAAAACCCTCTGCTTCATTTTCTTACGATAATCTGCATTATGACGATATTTGCATTGAAGATTTTTTATCAAATTTGCTCTGTACACATGATTACTCCAATACCTTCTTTTTATAGAGTTAATGAGAGCATTTCTGTATACTTGGTTACTGTGATATTTATTTTTGGCACTGTTTATTTTTTTCTGCCTATATGCATTATCTCTATAATACCTGGCTTTTGTACTATCAATCTTTTCTTGTCTATGCCCACTCTCCTCATGATACTTTTTTTTTTCACTCTTAACCTTTCTTTCTCTATGTACACTATCTTCACAAGACTTCCTTTTTTCAGTCTTAACCTTTTTTTTCTCTATGTACACTATCTTTGTGATACTTAGTTTTGTCATGGTTAAGCTTTCTTTCTTTGTGTTCACTATCTTCACAATACTTCCTTTTTTCACTCTTAACCTTTTTTTCTCTATGTACACTATCTTTATGATACTTAGTTTTGTCACGGTTAAGCTTTCTTTCTCTATGTACACTATCGTTGTTATACTTGTTTTTTTCGATGTTAACCTTCGTTTCTCTATGTGCACTATCTTTCTGATACTTAGTTTTGTCATGGTGAAGCTTTCTTTCTCTATACACACTATCTTTGTGATACTTCTCCTTTAACAATTTCCTTTTTTGAACACCATCTTGTGCATATTTTTTCCTGTCGTATTCAAGTACACTTTCTCTGAACTCTATACAATTACCATATTTCTGTCTTTTTGCATAATTTTTCTTTTCCTTGTATGCACTGTTTTCTTCTGGAATTTTTACATTTCTTGTTTTATTGTATCTTTCTCTTGCTTTATCTCTGTTTAATTTCCGTTTCAATGCCACATTTACACGTTTACGTCTTTTTCTCTTATGCTGAGAATACGGTTGAATATCATCCCTTCTAGTGTTACTTTGATTTACATGAACATTACTGAGAGAGTCCATACAAGTACCTTCAGACAACAAATCTCTGTCACAACAGTTATCCAAATTGTCACCTGCATTACTACCTGTAACAAGTTCATGAACATTTACCACTAAATCATAATGAACTTCATTTCTATGATACAAATAAATGCCACAATCTGATAACCTCTCAGTATTGGTGAATGAACGTGAAAACACATACCACTTATTTGCCTCACTATATGTGTATAAATCAACACCCAACATGTCAGCCATTGCTATGATTTCTACCTCTGTTGCCCATGTACCATTATGAAACAACCTCTGCCTAGCCACATAATCTTGCACTGTCGAAAAACCTTCTCTTAAAAAACACTTAAATTTATCAGCATATTTCAGCAAATGATTTACAGTAAGAGTTCTCACATGCTTATGATTTTCTTCAGTTCCTGATATAGCACAAGAAATGGCTCTAAAGAAACAGTTCCCATCACCTTTGATCCTCTTTATTCTGTCTGGACTTCCCATGTTATCACATCTTCTAGCACTCTCATCAACATCTAGAGATACGCTTCTTAATCCAAATTTCTGACACAATTGTATTTTACTTGCATTAGTTAGTAACATAAATTTTAATTTGGCAGGTTCAATAACGTCCACTATTTCTACATCATCACCACTCTTGCAACTGCTTGATATCTCATGTAAACATTCACATTCTACATCTTGAACATTACACTCGGTGCAAACACTTTCACTATTGTCTTCAAGTTCATGGTTACAAATATTCAGCTCATTTCTAACCTGAACACTGACTCCTGTAATTTCAAACTGCTCAGATTCAGACACATTCATAGAATTTCCAAGTTCAATACAATAATTGTACACACCTTGCCATGAAGCTACACGTTTCAGAAAACTTCTGCCGTTACAGTCTTGTCTGCCATTATGATTTCTAGAATGGGAATCAAAAATATAATGCAATCCATCCTGAGCAATGATTGAAAATGTGTTCATATGGAAACAGATAAAACATGCTGTATACTTGTGAAGAGTCTGCTCCAGAGCATTCTTCCATGAAATCATATTAAATTCTGACAGATTTGTGTTTTGTCCAAAGGTACCAGACACAGCTTCATGGAATTGAACACAGAAATGCTGACTGAAAACATCTATTTCCTCTGGCAACTCACTGATCAACAAATACTCATTCTCTACTGTAGAACTATGAGATAAAAAACCATACAATTCATTCCCAGTATTCAAGACAAAATCCATTTCATTAGAGCACCATTCATCTAACTTCTTAATTCTGCTATACAGTATAGCACACAGACTATTAGCAACACACTGTTTACCAGTATTATTTCCAAATCTAAAATCTCCTTGATGAAAACTACCCCGAACAATTATGTTACCTGATGCACTTACAACTCCACTATTTCCACTGTCTTCATATGTATCACTTTGCATGTTTTTTTGCTTCTTTATGTCCTGCTGTATGTTAACATATTTGGTGCTATTCATACTGTCATTACTTTTGACCTTTGGTATCTTCACATCTCCGTTCTTACTATGAGGTGATACTGATCTCATTCTACTTCTCAGAGGATACTTGGTATTCTGCTTCACTCTACATGATTCACCCTGATCACTCTTTGAACATTGTCTATTCATACTGTCATTACTTTCGACATTTGGCATCTTCACATCTCCGTTCTTACTACTATGAGGTGACACTGATCTCTTTCTACTTCGCAAAGCATTCTTGGTCTTCTGCTTCATTCCACATGATTCATCCTGATCACTCTTTGAACATTGTTTTGATTTTTCATGCATACTGCAAGTTTTACCATGATTAGATTTCTCATTACCATCTGTCAAACATACACCCTCAGCATCTTGTTTGCCTCTATTAGATTGTACTGATGTATTTCTATTCCTCAATGTATATCCTCCTGATTGCTATGGCACTGTTTGCTTTTTGTCACCACATGTATATATACCTTCAACATTTCTGTTCATTGCCAGTCTGTCATAATTCCCTTCCATTTGTTCATCAACATCCTCTTCAGAACCAGTCAACATTACATCAAACACAGTCAAATCTGCAGAAATATCAGAAAAGTCATATAAATATTTACAGTAGTTACTCCCACGACATTTGCAACATATCCATACAATTGACTTGTTTAGCAAGACATCATTTCCAATACAACTTGTAACTCCCATACACTCAACATGATACCATAACCCACAATAACACTGTAATTTGAAGTCCTGTGGTTTGATCATCTCATCACAAATCCAACACTGTCCATTTACATTACTATTTCTGTCTTCAGTATCCACTTCCCCAACACATTTTCTACTTGTTTTATCTTGCTCTTTCATGTGCGTTATCCTTGTATCAGAAACCTGTTTGCTATTACACATCTTATGAATACACTTCTGTCTCTTCCTCATTTCATTTGTCTTATCTTGCAAGCCCTTCATCTTCTTCAAAACTGTACTTAATTTTCCTTTTGTATGTCTCCACATCTGTGTCTGTTCATCTTTATATGCCTTTCTATCCTTCTTGGTCACACGACACTCTATTACCTTTCCTCCTTTCTTGGTGTTATGAGTCTGTTTGAACAACTGTCTTCTCAATTTTCTCTTATGCTTTATTGACTTCCTCTTTCTGCCAGTAGCTACACATACCTCTTCTATATAATCCAAAATGCGGCCTTTCACAGAATGCCCTGTCCGACTGTACTCCTTAAGCCAATGTAATCCTCTCAAATTGCGTGGTTTTAACAATTGTTTCATTCTATTCGCTCTCACAACAGACTTTGGCCTAGATACAGAGACTGACTTTGGCTTGGATTCAGAGACTGACTTTGGCTTGGATTCAGAGATTGATTCTGGCTTGGATTCAGAGACTGACTTTGGCTTGGATTCAGAGACTATATTTGACTTGGATTCAGAGACTATCTTTGGCTTGGATTCAGAGACTATCTTTGGCTTGGATTCAGAGACTATCTTTGGCTTGGATTCAGATATTGATTCTGGCTTGGATTCAGAGATTGATTCTGGCTTTGATTCAGAGATTGATTCTGGCTTTGATTCAGAAACTGACCTTGGCTTGGATTCAGAGATTGATTCTGGCTTGGATTCAGAGACTGACCTTGGCTTGGATTCAGAGACTGATTCTGGCTTGGATTCAGAGACGAACTTCTCACAACTTTTACACTTCAGAATATTACAACTTTTACACTTCAGAATTTCACATTTTTTACCCGCAGGAATTTTACAACTTTTACACTTCAGAATTTTGCATCTTTTACCCGCAGGAAACATACAACAATTTTTACCCGCAGGAAACATACAACAATTTTTACCCGCAGGAGATGGAAAAGGTGATGAAATGGAAGATGTGACAAGGGAAGAATGAATACACAAGGCAGTGGAATGAGATGATAAGGAAGGGATGATGGGACAGACACACTTGACATACATGTACACATGGACAGACAAACGTGACATACATGAGCAACCCCTGTGCTTTGCTCGGACAACACAAGTCCCAGTATCTCTTCGCAGCTTCATTTCTTTCATGTACACCTTCATGTTCTGTAAAACAAAAAATAAACAAATACCGATACATAATATTTCTCAAAAAATAATGCTGCTTACAATGGTCCATTTAGAGCATGTTCAGGGCACTATTGCATGAAAAATTGCCTCTGTCCATGTAAAATGTCACGTTAGCATGTACAATTCCGCCCCGCTGTCAAGAAAATATTGTCCAACCCTGGTTTGTTTAAAAAAAAATAAAAAAATGCCAGAAATTATTTAAATTTATGTTTAGTTATCTAGACAACTGTGTGATTTTTTAAATCAATTGAACCAAATCCTTTAAGGTATAAAATGAAACAACAGAAATAACATTCAATGCAAAATGTAATCCAGCCAACAACACAAGTGGTGCATTAGTAATGCACCACTATAGTAGCATTATAAAAATTTGTTTGTTCAGCCTTTATTGTGGTAACTGCTTTTTATGCATAGATTCAAATGTACCCTTAAAAAAAGAAATTTATAATTTGAAAAGAATCTTGTGAACGTGCTGTAAATAATTAATCAACTTCAGTCTTACTTCAAAACAGACACATATGTGTCATTATTAATATTATTATGTAAACCGCCATCAACAAGAAAAATACAGAGAATACATTACAATCATAGAGAAACAGGTTACACCAGGGTAAACAAAAGTGGATTTAAACACTGTGGCCCTAAGACCTGCCAACCCAGACTTAAAATGATAATACTAACAGAATAAGACTTATCAGGCAAAAAAGGACAGAACTTAAAATAAAGAAAAAAATAATGTGACATGCAAAAGGAATTAACATTTCATTAAAATGTGAAGCCACACTTCTGATAATCAGTTTAGAGAGTCTTTTAGTAGGGTACAGTCTGTATCTGGATCTGTAATTGAATAGCTCCTAATTGTGTCGCCACCGTGCGCGCACACTCGCAGCCACTTTGGTTAGAACTATTAGTATTCATTGTTAATTTATTGATACACTAAAAATATGCCTCACAAAAAATCAAATTAAAACTGAACTTTTTTTTTTTATACATGAAAGGTATTCCATATGAGGCTATATAGTTGGTATGTGTATACTAACTAACCTATGGAACCAATAGAGGGTGTTTTGAGAAAAATGGCTGCCGCTGCATTTAGAGTATTATTGTAGATCAACAAACCCTATAAAACTCACTTTTCAGATATGCTACCCCATCCCAGTTTTATACACCTGAGATTGAAATTCATCACAATTTGTACTTCAGTTAAGCTCTTGGATGATAATCCTTTTTCCGTAATGGTCATCAGTGGAATTCTTTCCATTCACAGAGGATAACCCTTCTTTCATAATGGTGGTCAGTGGAATTCTTTCACTTAATTAGTTATAGATTAAGTCAATCTGGAAACATTTTGTTTTCAAAAATATCAGCCAAAGGTTTGAATAGCCACTGTCTGGGGCATTACTGAAGATTAGTACACTCATGTTAGCTGGTGCCCAGGCCCAATAGATGAAGAGACATATTTAGGTGAGTTAGTTTACTGTAGAAGCTGGGTACCAGCTAACCCGAGTGTACTAATCTTCAGAAACGCCCTGTCCGGAAAATGGGCAAGTATAAACATGGCAAGATCAACTCAAACAAAGACTGAGATGTGTATGGAAGTAATTTTTCGGCATTAGTCTCTTTTACGGCACCCATATTATTTTCAGTATTTATTTGGGTAAGAAAATTGTTTTTTTTTCCCCTGAAATATTGCCGAAATATGTTTATTTTAGGGTTTACAGGACCCATGAATAAATTCGCTAAGAAATCTCATTTTGGAACAGAAGAAGCTAAATAAATACTGAATTAATATGGGTGGCGTAAAAGACACTAACCCCAATTTTTCAGCATATTAATACTATTCTGCAGAGCATATTCTTTCACATACAAAACAATCATTATAATGTTAAAAAGGCATTAGTCAGTGTCTATTACTTTAGTATTACGACACCCATATAATTTTCAGTATTTATTTGGGGTAAGGAAACTGTTTTTTGTTTCACTGAAATATTGCCGAAATATGTTCATTTTACTTATATTAGGGTTTACAGGAATGACCCATGCATCATGTCCATGAATAGGGGCCTATTTGCTTTTAACAAATCTCATTTTGGAACAGTAGTCTAGATTCTAGAAGCTAAATAAATACTGAAAATGCGTAAAACTAAGACACTAACCCCGTGAAAAGGTTTTGTATTCTTTTTGTGGCAATTTTTCACGGGTTTTCTGCAAAGTCCAAGTAACCTAACCAGGGGCCGATTTCATGAAGCCCTACGATCGATCATAAGTCGAGTTACGAAGGATAACCCATCGCAGCGGGCCTGTCCCACGTAGGGCTTCAATGCATCAATGACAAAAGTCCTACGATTGATACTGATAGTAAGTTACAAAGAGTTTGGTGAAATCGACCCCTGTGCTAGTCACTACACATGTAGTTTGCACATGTACGCTGTACAAAATGCCACAGTTAGTGCCGTGGTAATGCATGTAATGCCATGGTGTAGACCTCCACCATGACCCGCCATGTCCACATGGATTCAGCAATGAAATATTTCATAAATGTACCTAGTATTAAGTATACCTAACACAACAATAACATTTGTAATCTTAAGTATTCATAAATCAAATCAAATGACATTAAATATTAAACAACTATGCCTAACTGCCCTAACCAAGGAAATTTAACTCCTTTCCAGGTAATAAACATCGTCTAACCTTCAGTACTTACGGTATCGCTAAATACAGTCGGGTTTCCGCTCCACGTACTCTCATTCGACATGTTTTACTTACAGGGCTAAGGAGGCGGAGACCAGGTCACTTACGCACATGAGTCGAGTTAGACTGGTTCCCGTTCCCTACAGTAGTCTCCTGACGTCTATCGTCACTCAAATGTAGGGACCGGTAGCGGGTAATGAAATAGTGTCAGAATTCCTCCACTCCTATGTTAATGAGCTCCCATAATGCCACGGGGTTCTTTAAGTCTGATTCCCAGACCCAAAACATTGTATTCATACAGTTACGAACTTACGAGACCTGACTAAAGCTAGCCGCGTATTCAGCCGCGTATTCCAAAACCTAGAATCCATACAACAAAAGGAGATCTAAAAATGCATAATTTTTTCAAAGAAGGTGTCAGTTTCAAACAAAGTGTACCGAATATGCTTTATCTAAATCGAATTTTTATCAATGGATCGTGAAGACCATGTCCCTGGGCACACTTAATTTCCGTACTGGCTAATTCCAATGACTAATTAGCGACTAATTAATCGATTGGAAATACCCCCGTCACGCATGGGACACGACTTGTGATCATCTTACACGTGCGCCCACAAAAGTTATAAACACCATATCTATAAATAGAAACACTTTTGTGCGCATGCGCAGAGCTGACCCAATCAGGAGCCTTCATTTACTACTAGCTACCTGTCCCTATATATTTTATGTATTGGGACGGGAACCAGTCTAGAGTCGAGTACGCGCTGTGAATGGGGTGCATACACGGGTTTACACTTCCAAAAGTGCGCATGCGTGATAGTGCCTCGTTTCGAAGTCGCGATAAAAACCGCAGAAGTGTTAACACGTGTATTGTCTTCGACAATGGACGGGCTTACACTTCGAAAAGTGCGCATGCGTAGAAGTGCCTCGTTTTGAAGTTGCGATAAAATCCAAGATGGCCTCCGAAGTGTAAACCCGTGTATTCGTTTAGCTCCCCCTGTGGGGACGAGGTAACGTACACCAGTCAACGTACGGTACCTCGTCCCCACTCTCTCGCTTGTTTCTTTTATTTACAAACACTGGTTGGCAAGGAGCGGCCAAATAGGCCTATGTACACTGTACGTGCGTCCGTGTACACACCGTACACACGTTTGCACAAGTCTGAATCAGATTAATCCATCATTCCAAAGCTGCTTTGTCAGCTCTGGATACCAGACTATTGTATACAGTACAATACATGTATGAGAGGAGTAGGACTGACAATTTTAATTCTGTTGAATCTATACACCCACAGTAAAATAAACATTTTTAATCAATTTGATTCATTATCATAAAAGTTTTTTTTTTCAAATCCATCCAAACCAGTAAATATTTATGTTTACATCCTAATCTGCTTTCAGAAAAAATGGGGTTCTTTCCTTTACATTCATTCATTTCATCATTAGGAGTCCCAATTCTGTAACAAAATCAAACAAAAACACAGAATATACTCCAATATCAAAATTCCTGTTCAATTGTACTTGCTTTATTCCATCCCATGGAGTACAGCAGATTACACACTGCATGATAACACTTGTCTATATATAAACCTTCAAAACGTTTATAGCTATAACAATAACAACACATGGGAATACATATAGTATGTTTCCTATTTAGGTACAGGTATCACTATCTTCTTTACAAACATGACTGCAGCAAACCTGAGTTGCAATCAAACAATCAAAATCTTGTAACAAAAAAATTTGACTAGTGTTAAATAATGTTGAACATAACTTTCTTGTGCATCTTTCTAAATAAATAAGATTAAATTATCAACATACGTTTCTTGCTTATGTTTCAAAATGAAATAAAAAATAAATAATGTTTGACATACATTTCTTGCTTATGTTTCAAAATGAAATAAAAATAAATACTCAGTAATATTCGACAAACATTCCTTGCTTATGTTTCAAAATGAAATAAAAAATAAATAATGTTTGACATACATTTCTTGCTTATGTTTCAAAATGAAATAAAAATAAATAATCAGTAATATTCGACAAACATTTGTTGCTTATGTTTAAAAATTAAATAAAAAATAAATAATGTTCGACATACGTTTCTTGCTTATGTTTCAAAATGAGATAAAAATAAATAAAATAACTGAAAGTAAACTTGAGACTTGCTTGTTTTACGCTGTGAAAATACCACTTTTATCAGAGATTGAACATCTGCATTTTGTGCACCTCAAAATCGGATGTATTTCTACTCAAAAAGATCATTCCAAATGTCATCAGATAACCTCTTACTGCTGTCCAATCTACATCAACCTAGTTAAATCCCAGCCTAAATAAAATCATGGAGACCCTTGTATTAACACTTAGGGCTGGTGCAGAAAACACAGAGCTCTACTGCATGTAGTGCAGTCAACAAACAAACCCTTAATTGGTACAACAGGGTAAATACTTCACCAGGGAAAGCCTGGAAGATGACCAGTGTCACAATCACCTTTGGCACACTGAGGTAGTGGATGACTTAACTAAATGATGGCTGATGCTTTTCATCACTGATTTTTAATATGTGATTACATGTATCTGTAACTGAAAAACAACTCAAGTTCATCAGTAACTTCAGACTTTCTATCATATCATTCAACAATTTAGAGTTCAAGCAAACTGGGTTACAATAGCAAAATCAACTCTTCTCATGCCAACTTAAGCCACAAGTCTACAACATGTCAGATATGGTTTATTTATGATCATTACTTACAAGTTAGATGCACTGTCTATGATTTTGTCAGTTTTTAGTCAGATGTAGAAGGTTCCTCATCATCAAAGCCGATGACACGTGTTACCTTACGGCCAATAATAACACATCTGTAGACAGTACGCTTGTCCCCCAGAGCAACAAGAACTTCCTCAGCCTTAGTTGAATTCCACAGTTTCATCGCAATGTTGTTGGGAATACTCAAGGTCTCAATCGAATCATCGACATCACACAGTACCCTCACTGAATCTTCTTGCTCCGCATCGACGGCTAGCATGGTGACACCCTTCTCCTGCGGTTCATCTGCAAGAATCTATAATTAAAACATATGTATTAATTACATAATCAGAAAATGTTAACTAACACGCAGAAATAGTCATTCAAAACTTGCTTGCAGCAGCTATAACTAGTTTTATTCATCACACTCCATGTTGTCTTAACTGTCAATGCCAGCTTCCAAAGACGATATTAAAGAATGGCCATTTCAATTCTCTTTCAAAAAGCTACTCTCTTCAAAGATGGGCTTGATGAGATCACAACAAGCATTGATTCAAAATCTTAATTAGCTGCCACCGCAAAATTTACTTGGAAAACATACTGTCATGAATGGCAGTATACTTTTCAATCAAACTGTATATCAATATTGACCAGTTAAGGGAAACAGGCATCTGATTCTGCCACTAAATGCTTAAGTGGAATTGCACAAAGATAAAATTCTTCATGGCATTTACTGGTTCATACAATACCCCAAAAAAATTCAGATACTAACTAGCTTTTGCTTAAATTCCTATATTGTTTCATGTGTGTTTTGCCAACTATATGTCATATATCTATTATCATCAAGTAAACATGCCGAAGTGACCTAAAATCAGTTCTGAAAACTGATCTACAAACTTGTTACATTTTGCAAATGATCCAGTGCTTTTTAAAGAACACACAATTGACACCTACCGCAATTGATGTGTTGCGGTTTGATGTAAGACCCATCTTCTGCAGAAAGCTACTCTCCTTTGCGGAGACATTCGAGATCCGAACTTTATCACCCGCCTTCACTGGGCTTGTACTGGCATCATTCCAAAGGGCTACTGTGATACTTCCACTACCATCCTGAACTTCTATGTTACGCACTTTCTGTGCACGAGTGCCCACATGTCTTGGCACTTCATCCTGAAATCAAAAATAAACAAAATTCTAAACTTAAAGGTATATAATACACCATTGTTAAAACAAACAACAAACCTGCAACCAGCATTCATGCTTTGTGTGATTCAACATATGATCAGTTCCCAAATGATCAGACATTTCAGAGTCAAAGATGAATATAAATGATGGATGACTATAACAGATGCTTTTTCAGCATCTCTGGTAGAAATTAAACAGTGAAGAACTGAACTGAATTTAACTGAAGAACTGAAAATCAGGGTTGTTGATTTTTTTTTTTTTATAAAAAAATCTGATTTTCTTTTCACTTAAATCAGATTTCATTGAAAAGTGAACTAGAAAAATTGACTAGAGCGGGATTCGAACCGGCGACCTCCAGAATATAGGCGCTTTACCAACTGAGCCCTACGTTGGTGGTGACTTCAATAGTCAATTATTTTTGTTCGTTTGGCAGTCAGAAGCCATAACCACGCAGTATATTTGTAAGATTCGATTCCCAGACAAAACAGCTTTATAGGGAAACACTGAGCATGTACAGGAATTTTTGCATCACATCAGGTAAACAATCACGTCTAATTTACAAACAATTTAACATATCAAACATCAAGAATACTTACACTTGTTATGATTCCTTGAACTGATACTGCCTTTTGTTCTTCTTTTTTCTCTAAAATGGCTCCTATCTCTGTAACCTGTGGAACTGGAGGATCCACTAACTCCTCTGCAATAGCAAGTATGTCTGCTGGAACTGCATCTACAAGAGGAGGGCATTTGTAGATTTTTCCATTTTTGTTCACGATCAAAATGTTGGTCATGCCCTTTTGGCAATTCCTCAGAAGAACAACGTTCCCAATAGACACATTCGCCTTCTTGAACATCTCATCATATACTACTGCTTTGATTGCTCCAGTATGATCTGCAAGGCTGCATTCTACTACTCCACTTTGTGTCTGTTTCATCTTCACCACTTCTCCCCTCATTCCTCTTGGATATGGAATTACCTTCCCACTGTGAGTTTTGATGTTAGAAATTGTATCCATTTCCTGCAATATCAATATCAAAACAAAACAAAAATAATAAGAAAATCAGAACCAAATGTGAATTTTCAACTGACATTTTTGTATCACTCAATGGTTTCAGCAATGTTTAATACAATAAAAATATCAATTTAAAAAAATCTTTTCACCATTAATTTTCACCTTTGAAATATTGTTTTTGGTAATTGGTTATACTCTTTTTCTGGATAATTACATAATTTCAGGCAAAACAATGTTTTAACTGTATGTTTCTACCATCAGCACCTTTATACCCCTTTGGTTTCCTACAATTAGTAGTTTTTTAGTACCTTTGAGTATAACAATTATCATACATGTACTTAGAATTAAACCACAGAGGAAGGAAAAGTACATGTAATTAAATCATAAATGCTCAGATAGTCAGAACGCAGACTAAGTCACTAACGGTCTCCATTAATTTAGGTTAATATATACTGCACTACATCATATTCAGTTGTTACAAATTCTTTTTTAAATACTCTGACACCTTGATACTGTGCACAAACCAAGACATTCATTATTCAAGTGCTTTAATATTTATATTTTCATGATTAAATTTAACTTAAATAAATAAGCCTAACAAATCACTTCAGTGCAGGTGTTGCCCTAGGTCTAGCTAATGAGACACCTCAGCCCCAAGCTAACAAAATAATGATACAGTACAGCCTGAATTACCAACAGAAATGTTCACAGATCTATGTATAATTAAACTAGTTTCAGGAAGATGGTGCTGGTAAAAATATGTTGAAAACCCCACGGTAGTTGTTTTTTTCTCACAGATCTAACAAACAACATAAACCAATAATAAAAGGTCCTAGTGGTAGTTTTCATTTAAAACCTACTGACGGCCATTTCTTCCAAAAGTTATAACTTATTGGATGCAGGTTTGTGTACAGAAATTCATGAGTATCTTTGTAATGATAGTAATTTAGGGCACTAACGTTATATATTATTAGGGGCCTAGCTATAGTACATGTACCATGAACCGCTACACATTTTGCGCCTAGTAGTAGTACAGTAGTAGGCCTAACACGTTAGTACTATAGTTTCTGTATGGTGTAGTTAACTCTGTGTGATTTTATTGACATACGTACCTCACCACTGATCCAATCTTCACTTGATAGATTTCCACAATTGCAAGAAGTAGAAGTAGGCTACTTGTTGTAGTTTGCGATACGAAGCTTGTATCTGGCACAGCCGTCACATGCACATAGAACACGTAGACCATGTGTAAACAGCCAACCACGCACGCATCACTGCACTAGTGGAGTATACATACTAAATAGGCTTTTCTCAAAGCGCGGCTCCGGCTCCGGCTCAGTCTCCTGCTCCGGCGGCGCTCCATTTCGTTAATCCCAGGCGCCTGGTTAATCCATTCTAAAATAACGGGCATCAAAATAAGACTTTTGGTTGCGAGTAGATTCTCTGGTTTTGAAAAAGAAAACAGAGCTTCAGCTTCAATGAAATACCACAACCTATATTTTCAGCATGTGGATTACAGAGCCGAAGCCAAAACCGAAAGCTGTGTGCGGTACCGGTAGCGTACTTCTCTATCACCATAGCGACGAAGTTGCAGTCTTGCTGCAAATTATTATGTTGAGGGCGCTCTTTTCATTTACTGCCTAGAGTCCCTTTACTGCCTAGAGTGATATAAATTAGTGATAAAGGATTTCGGTGATGTGCCAGCCACAGATATAATTAATGTTAATGAGTAGAATGGTAAACATTCATTATTTGTTTACTGTCTGCCCTTTCTCCTCAAAATATAATCCTGCAAATCACTAATAAAAAAAAATGAAATGTGTAATGTATGAAAATCCCTCATATATAAAGACAAAACTTTCCCCGAAAAAATGCCATGCAAAGAAACCACCAAAAAGATCTACCATAGCAAAGACCAAACTACTGAGCTATATTGCATAAGTTCAACCGAAAAGGGCAATTCAAACAAGTTAAATGCTTGTATAACGCCATTATCGCCTCCAAATACTAAACGCCTCTTGCGATAGAGGCTTTCCGCTACGATCAACGGGAAATTTGCCGAATTTCGAGAGCAGTCATCGTACGTTACGACATCACAAGCCATAAGGCCGTCCGTAGTCAACTGCACCCCATTTAATCAAGTCCAACAACAACAGACACAAAACATTTCCTCAAAGCTCAATTAAGTTGTTATATGTTTCAACCGAGACGTTTCAAAGATGAAAATTGAGCTGACGTCATAATGACATCACGCCATCACAGCTGCTGTAAAATGCCAACCAGTGGCAAAACTCCTGATGAAAAAATCAACCTTTTGAAATATTTAATTCAATCTTTCGGCAAACATGACGTTTGCCGAAAGATTGAATTTAATATTTCAAAAGACGATTTCAAAATCATGACGATTACGGAGATCTTCTTTCTTACTCATTGCCTGACCTCTGTAACAGATACTTTCTGTCAATCAGGAAGTAACTCCTCAGTCGAAAGTGGAAAGAGCTAGGATCATGATTCTATTGCCAAATGCCAATGTTAGGGGAAGTCTTTATTTTCCAATACATTGCTTGAACTCTATAACCTCTACTTCCGGTCAAACAAACAGTATCTCCTCATCAATTTTTAAAAGTGGCAAGACCTGGAATCATGATGTTTTGTCAATATTATTGTCCATTTGAATGGATGGTCTTTATTTGTGACAAACAATAATTATTTTGATTAAGTCACGTGACTTTATAGCTAAACATAAGATCTTAATCAAACGTCTTGGTGTATATGTAATAGGTTGTAAAATAATCATTTATATCAAGATTCGGAAAAGCCTTATGTTCTGTTTTCAACAGACATAACCTCTAGTATTTTTTTTGAGTTTGTGCTGTGGCCCATAGACTTTGTACACAGATTTTTCTCCGCGGCACTTTGGTTACTTTTAAACAGCCGATCTTAACCAAACTTGGCCTGAATGAAGTCCATATAGGGTAGTTGTGCCCCGAAACTTTTCATCATCATAACGTCAAAACTTGATTTTATATGATTTTATAAAAATATTTTATAGCCCGTTCACTTTGTACACAGATTACGTGAACGTGGTCGTTGTACAAAACATAAAGCTCGATCAATTTCCCATACACTATGTACAGTGTACATGTAGGCCTACGTACGCAATTCACTGTGTATAACATACAATGCACATGTCCGATTCCGTGACACAAAACGTCGTTTACACTTGCCATAGTTTGCACGTAATTCCTTTTATATATCATTTAATACCAGCACCAAATCTTAATCGAAATGCTCTCGATGTAGGTTGCTCTGTACGCGAAAATATTGGTCATTAAATAAAACATACGATTTAAACAACATAAATACAAGGCGCGTTCAGATGTTTGATTGCCTGGATTATATATGCCGTTTTTTTCATTTACTTCCTTATCATAGTTGCCAGCAAAGCAGCGTAAATGCTGATTTTGAGCCGTGTTTTGACCAGACAACCGCGCACGCGCAGCAATCTACTTATACCGTTTTCAGTACGTAAGGTTGCGCCCAAGTAAATAAACTCCCGTGGACAACAGTGATAAATCCCCAAACTTCAAAAATCGTTAAAAAATATACAGAACTCTCACAGCTGTTCAAGTTGCACAGAACAATGACGATGAACATGTAACCTTTCATTTTCTTTTCATTTTATGGTAGGGTAAACGTTGAATTTTTGAGTTATACTCATTCTCAGCTGACCACCCCTAAAACAAGGTACGGATCACTCCAGTCAAAGAAGCCATTTTCAAAAAAAACATCCCTCTGCAAAGCGGCTGAAATAGACCCACTTTCTCACCCAATTGCATCAAAAATGGTCACAAATGGAAGCCCGGAGACCAGGCAGGAGGTCCAGTGCCATATTTCTTCAATCCTTCTTTTTCATAGCTCTCACAACTCTCTTATTTCAAATATATTGAGTGCTTAACTTTTATGAATGAGCTCGGCGGACCCATTTTGCCACTACATGTATTTTCTTGGCTGCACCCGTAATGCAGGATTCAGTTTTCCGAGCGCGCGGTTTTGAATAACGCCCTCTTTTGATTAAAAGGAGAACTTGAATCATTTCCCGAAGACGATATCATTTATTTGCTGAATCAAACAACATCAGCGATGTGTATTTAATTTGAGAAATATTTTATATCATATGCGGAAAAGCCATGTGTTCTGTTTTCAACAGACACAACCTCTAGTTTTTCTTTTATTCCACTTTTTTCCCATAGACATAACACAGGGGTTTTCTACAAGTCACTTCTACCATTATGCCAATTCCGATCAACTTCATACTTGGCACATAGTAAGACCACCACCCCGAGTAGTGTCCCACGTATGTACGTCATCGTGACGTCATTACGTGCACAATTACGTCATCATAAAAGTGCAAATTTTAGGGCTCTTTATCTCCGGAACGGCAAGTCCGATGCAGCTCAAACTTGGTATGTTAGTATATGGGGATGTGTTAAAGACAAAAATTGCAGTCACGTGTTGATGACGTCATCGTGCGATTTTATATGAATTATTCAATTTTTGGACCTTTTCTTTATATCTCATGAACGACAAATCGTATTTTCGAAATTCTTTCGGCAAAATGTTTGTTAGGCTATAGGGACATGCCACAAATTACCAAAAAGTTGTGACGTCACAATAACGTCATCAAAAAGCCGATTTTCAGATTCACATATAAGGGAATATCCGATGGTGATGAAACTTGGTGGATAGGTAGGGAATGATACTAGTGTTGCAAATTTGAAGTGACGTCACGATGACGTCATCAACTGATTTTTTATTGATTTTTGAATAATTAATTTTGACATTTTTTCCCCAAAACACATATAAGCGAATATCTGATTGTAATGAAACTTGATGGATAGGTAGGAAATGGTACTAATATCCTTAATGTGAAGTGACGTCATGATGACGTCATCTGCTGATTTTTTTGTGATTTTTTTAATAATTGATTTGGCCATTTAGAGTCAAACATAACACAAAACACGGGCTTTGGAACTTTTTGGACCGCTGGTATGGCTATCCGTAGTAGTGGGCCAATTGTGTACACGTGAACGGAGCACGACCAGCTAGAAAATCAATAATTTTTCTGTTTGCACTGCCCATATGCACAACCATACATACTATGTGCACTGACCTATAGTAGACTCAGCCATTTCTGTGTTTCTCGCGGCCGTGTGTATGTATCTGTATACATGTACTTGTATTGATGGACGAGTGACGACACTCCTGATAGTTGTTTACGACAATTAAGACACTGCTATTTCTCTAGGCCATTAACTGTGTACAAGTTTGTTTGTTATATTCTATAAAACATACGCGAAACAGCTCAGTGTTTGTTACCAACAAACACAGGTCTAGTTTTGTTTATTCCACTTTTTTCCCATAGACATAACACAGGGATTTTCTACAAGTCACTTCTACCATTATGCACATTCCGATCAACTTAATACTTGGCACATAGTTAGACCACCACCCCGAATAGTGTCCCGCGTAAGTACGTCATCGTGACGTCATCACGTGCACAATTATGTCATCATAAAAGTGCAAATTTTAAGGCTCTTTATCTCCGGAACGGTATGTAAGTATATGGGGACGTGTTATAGACAAAAATTACAGTCACGTGTTGATGACGTCATCATGTGATTTTATACGAATTATTCAATTTTTGGACCTTTTCTTTATATCTCATGAACGACAAATCGTATTTTCGAAATTCTTTCGTCAAAATGTTTGTTAGGCTATAGGCACATGCCACAAAATACCAAAAAGTGGTGACGTCATGATGACCTCATCAAAAAGCCGATTTTCTGATTCACATATAAGGGAATATCCGATGGTGATGAAACTTGGTGGATAGGTAGGGAATGGTACTAGTGTCCGAAATGTGAAGTGACGTCACGATGACGTCAACGGCTGATTTTTTATCCATTTTTTTAATATTTAATTTTGCCATTTTCCCCAGAAACACATATAAGCGAATATCCAATCGTAATGAAACTTGGTGGGTAGGTAGGAAATGGTATTAGTATCCCTAATATGAAGTGACGTCACGATGACATCATCAACTGATTTTTGAGTGATTTTTTTAATAATTAATTTAGCCATTTAGAGTCAAACATACATAACACAAAACACGGGCTTTGGAACTTTTTGGACCGCTGATATGGCTATCCATAGTAGTGGGCCAATTGTGTACACGTAAACGTAGCACGACAACTTAGAGAATCAGTCATTTTGCTGTTTTCGCCGCCCATAAGCACAACCATTCATACTATGCGCGCTGGCCTATAGTAGACTCTGCCATTTCTGTGTTTCTCATGGCCGTGTGTATACATCTATCTGTATATGTGTATTGATGGATGAGTGACGACGCTCCTGGTAGTTGTTTAGGACAATTAAGACACCACTGATAAACTATTTCTCTGTCCTGCGAGCGCTGTCTTCACGGCTACACCAGAGAAGACCTGCTGGAGGCCCACATGCCAGAGTGCCGCGGTATCGGGCAAACGGCGGTGAGAGTAGAGATGCCCGAAGAGGGTAAAAACAAGTTGGTATTTCAGAACCACCAAAAACAGCTGTCAGCCCCCTTTATCATCTACGCCGAACTTGAGGCCCTCACAATCAAACTCAAGGGCCCTGAGCTCGACCCAACGAAGAGCAACACCAGGAAGACACAACAGCACGAGGCGTGCAGCTACTGTTTCATAGTTGTCCGTTGTGACGGCCAGACACAACCACCCGTGGAATACAGAGGCCCCAATGCGGCAGAGCACTTCTTCCGAGCGCTTAAGGAAGAGGAGCGAAAAATTAAGGCGGTGCTGGCCAGCCCAAAAGCTATGCAAATGACCCGAGAGGACTGGAAGTCTTACAACAAAGCGACAACCTGTCATGTGTGCGATAAACCTCTAGCGGGTGATAGAGTCCGGGACCACTGCCACATCGTCGGAAAATACAGAGGGGCAGCCCACAACGCATGTAACCTCAAATTGAGGCTGAACCCGAAGACAACACCCATACCAGTTGTCTTTCACAACCTTCGGGGCTACGACTCCCATCTTCTCATGCAGGCGATCTCGAAGGTAGAGGGAAAGGTATCATGTATCCCCAACAACACGGAGAAATACATTTCCTTCTCTCTCGGGCAGCTCCGCTTCATCGATAGTGCGCAGTTTCTGCTAGCCTCGTTGGACAAGCTCGCGGCGGCCAACCAACCCGAAGCATTCCATATTACAACCAAGTTTGAGCCCGACGAAAAAAAGCGCGAGCTGCTGCTGCGCAAGGGCATCTATCCATCTATCCATGGATTCCTGGGAGCGGTTTGCCGAGCCAGCGCTCCCACACAAAGAGGTATTTTACAGCAAACTCTCGGAAGAACGCATCAGCGAGGCCGATTATGCCCATGCCCAAAATGTCTGGGAGGCCTTTGGATGCCGCAACCTGGGAGACTACAGCGACCTATATTGTCGCACCGACGTCCTACTTCTGGCAGACGTCTTTGAGACCTTTCGAAAGACATGTCTGCGTCAGTATAAATTAGATCCCGCCAACTACTACACGAGGCCCGGTCTCTCCTGGGACGCCTTGCTCAAGAAAACGGGAATCGAGCTAGACCTGCTGACGGACTATGACCAGCACCTCTTCATTGAAAAGGGGC
Source organism: Astropecten irregularis (assembly GCA_963971285.1). Lineage (NCBI taxonomy): Eukaryota > Metazoa > Echinodermata > Asteroidea > Paxillosida > Astropectinidae > Astropecten > Astropecten irregularis. The sequence continues at coordinate 7,348,553 of OZ020244.1, read as the reverse complement.
TGCGCGGCGGGATATCTATGGTCTCGAGGAGGTATGCGAAAGCGAACAATCCCCTTGTCGAGGGATATGACCCCTCTAAAGAACGTAGCCACATCATCTACCTCGACGCTAACAATCTTTATGGCTGGGCGATGAGCCAGCCCCTGCCCACAGGCGGCTTTCGGTGGGTAGAGAATTGTGATGGGCTCGCCGCAAGTATAGCGGATCACCCGGCCGAGAGCCCCAATGGCTACATCCTGGAGGTGGATCTCGAATACCCGGAAGAGCTGCACGATGCGCAGAATGCATATTCATTGGCTCCGGAGCGCATGGTGGTCCAAAAAAGAGTGGATGTCGGAGTATCAGCACAACCTTCTTGCTTCACTACCGCAACCTACAACTCTATCTGTCGATGGGTATGCGCCTAAAAAAGGTTCACAGAGCTCTATCCTTTAATCAAAGCCCCTGGATGGAGCCCTATATCAGAATGAACACTGAACTCCGGAAAAAAGCAACCAGCGACTTTGAGAAGGATCTCTATAAGCTGATGAACAAAAGCGTCTTCGGCAAAACCATGGAAAATCTCCGCAAGCGGGTCAACGTGAAGCTCGTCAGGGCTGATGAAGAGGACAGACTCAGGCGCCTTATCGCCAGCCCAGCCTTCGCGCGGGCAAACATCTTTGATGACGACCTTGCGGACATCCAGGTCCACAAGAGCAGATTGGTTCTCAATCGCCCGGTGTTCGTTGGGATGAGCATCCTGAACCTCTCCAAACACCTAATGTACGACTTCTACTACAACCAGATGAAGGGTCAGTACAGAGAGCGCTGTCAGCTCCTTTACACCGACACGGATAGCCTCCTTAATATCGAACTCCAAACTGAGGACGTGTACCAAGACATGGCAGAGCGTGCACATCTCTACGACACGTCCGGCTACCCCGATGAGCACCCACTACGCAGCAATAAGAACAAAAAGGTGCTGGGTAAGATGGAAGACGAGTGCGCCGGGCGCCCTATCGCCGAATATGTTGGTCTGCGCCCTAAAATGTACTCAATCCTAGAGGCTGATGGCAAAAACATAAAGAAGGCCAAAGGTGTGAAAAAGTCTGTCGTGAAGAAGCGTATTCGCCACGAGCAGTATAAAGAAGCGCTCTTCGATAAAAAGACCTTTCGCCACAGCATGGATGTGCTCCGGTCCGAGCGCCACCGCATCTATGGACAGAGTCTGAACAAGGTATCTCTATCACCCTTTGATAGCAAGCGCTGGATCGCGAAAAATGGGGTTGGAACCTTGGCCTACGGACACAAAGATGCAACCCCAGTAGGCATGTTCGATATTAACCAATTTATACTAGACGAGCTATTCAACGCTTGAGAACCCCATCCGGCGGTAGTTGGGTATCAGGAGGCACCACGAGGAGCTCCTCCCGGACGAAGCCACGTGCAGGCCCATCCAGCAAATAGTAGAGCACGGGCTCGTTGGGCTTGGTCACCGAGCGTCCGAGCCGGTACACATCCAGGGACCACGTTGGATCGGTGGCACGACGGCGGCCACCCTCCAGCTCGCCCGGCTGGTACAGATAGCGAACACCAACGTCTGAAGGGAGCTTTTGCCCACTAGGGCCAACAGGACGGCCTGGAACGGTGGAGGAGGGTTTTTGCATCACCGTTCTAGTCTTGATGGCCTCAGACGGTCTTTTACCAGTCAACCGAGTCACTTCTTCATTTAAGGCAGCAACTACGGCGGGCAACCGGGCCACCCATTCAGTCGACCTTTGACCCTCAGAAAGCCTCATCTCTTGAGCGTATTGGTGTCCAAAGAGCCGCTCAGCCAAGGTCCGGTTGAATCGCTCCACGATTCCCTGGTCTCGGTGAATGTCCACACGGCCTCGCCTGACCTCGACGTTGTGTTTGCGAGCAGCTGATTGACTGCACCCATGAACTCACGTCCAGGGTCGACCTGAAGCAGCCTGGGCCACCTCAACGGGCCTCGCTTGTAAATGAGAGACATGGCATCGGCAACTTCTTTGGCTTCTTTTGTTGCCAGAGGTTCAGCTTCCTTGTAGCGCGAGGCAACGTCAACGATGGTGAGTGCGTACTTGTATGTCTTGCAGCCGGGGCGGTCGCGGGGGAGAAAGAGCAGGTCAGCTTGGTAAACCTCGTTTGGCACGCCGACATCGAGTTTTGGTCTTGGAACGTGCCTCGGGGCAGGGAGGTAGATCTGCCGAATTGCCTGCTTTTTAAGCCAAGCCCTTTGCTGTCAGGCGAGCAGATGTCGGACTGGCGGTCATGTCTTGCGAGATATTCAAGCAACCCAATCAGTCTCCAACAGGCTGGGCTCAGAAAAAAAAGTGGAATTTTTAATTCGGTTGTCTCGGCAATCACTTGATGAGCATATAGGCTGCGACCGAAGTGGCTCCCAGTCCCACGACTACAAAGGCGATTTCTCTATCGCATTGCTCCGGCGATGGTTGGTAAACATCTGACAGCTTGGGTTCCGGTTTTTGTGCTAGCACAACGCCGCTGCCAACAGTGATGAGATTGTATTGGCGGATGGCTTCATTAACATCACGGAAAGTGTGCACGGCGTGTCCCTGGCGGCGCAGCTCTTCATTGATCCAGTGAAGACGTTCAGCCCGCTTGCGCGACCATTCGGCCTATGCAGCTTGGAGCTGTTCTAAGGTTTTGTCATGTCTTTTTCGCTCCTCGTCGGAACCGCTTAACGATGATAAGAGAAAGTTTGACCCTGAGAACGCGAGTGCGTTCACCAATGCTCCACCTACAAACATCGCTATAGTGGCCATCTTGTTGCGGCTATACAGAAGTAAGAGCGTTTACTTCAATATGTCGGCGGGGAGTATCCCCTGCTTTACGAGCATATCCTTGGTGGCCATGGCCAGACCCACATCCAGAATGACCATGCCGACATCATATGGCACAAAGTCCAATTTTGGCGTAGCACCTTTCGTGATTTTGTTGCCAAGTGCGGCGTACCCCATTGCGAGCCCACTCACAACGGCGGAGTGGTATGCCAAATTGGCAAGCTGTTTGCCTTCTGTACTGGGAGTAGACATGGTGACATCCGGAGTTATTGCATATGGAAAGGGTCAGGCCTTTCGTCTAATAGTACCTTTTTTTTCCCTGCTTCGATTCTGACAGGGGCGGCTTTTGCCCGCGCGCCTCTATTTATATAAGGGGGCGCGGACTTTTGCGCATATAGCACGGCGCCAACAGCAACAGCTGCGAGGACTGCAAACGCTATCTATGAGCTCTGCACATTGAAAGTCGCTGTCTCAGCCGTAGTTCCAGGCGCAGTTTCAGCGGTTTCGGCATGCTGGGCGGTTTGAGATGGCCGGAGACCCTCTTTGGCCTTTTGAAGCTGTTCAAGTAGTGCTTCTTGTTTTGCTTTTCTGGCCGCCGCACTTTCTTCGGGTTTTTAATCGTCACCCTCTCTTGCGTTGGTGGGGGCGCCTCCTGGGCAGGCTCTTGCGGGGCCGTCTCCTGCGAGGGCATCGATTTCAATGTCGTCTCCTCCATCTTCCGTGTTTGTAGGAGATACCTGATCTCCAAATCGACAGTGTTTAGCTGTGGTCATCGACGCCGTCAGAGGAGCTAGGTACATCCCATAGCGATAATATAGCTCGCAGCAAGCAGTCGTCAGTGCATGCTGAACAAAGGGGTCTTCGGAGAGGTCTGACACAAAGCTGGGGTCTATTTTCAGGTGGAATGGGTAAAACTCTGCCCGCTAACAGCGCATACATCTGCAGCGCGGAAGCTCCGAGCGTTTTTGTCATTGAGGCCCCAAGGCGCGCCTCATAGCGTCCATAGTGTTTGGAGACCTCGTCATCGGTCATCTCGTCAACTTGTGCGAGAGTCGGTTGTTTACCAAGGTATTTTTTGGCTGTAACACCAGCCACGATTACCTCCAGACGGGCTCGTTTTTGTTCTTGTCTCTCTGTGTCGATTGTAGCCCCTTTCTCACTACAGCAAAAAACGAGGGTCCTTGGTTATTGGCGACATTCGTCTAGCGCCTCAGATGTTGGTGATTTTTTAACAGACTTTCACACTACATACGTTCGTAACCAACGTCCCTTGTCATTTGAGTGTGAGGTCAGGCCGTCAGGGGCAGTGTTGTAGTCGTCGAGACTGGTCTTGGTCTCGAGACCAGTCTCGAGACCAGTTTGGAAGTGTTCTCGGTCTCGACCACGTATGGTCTCGGGAAAAATGCTGGTCTTGGTCTTGGTCTTGGTCTCGCACCTGCCGTTCTCGGAATTTCGGGCCGAGACCAGCACGAGACCAATAAATAAACACAGTTACCTACCTAACGTAATAGGCCTACATCCATGTACAAGAAACCCGCATGTGAGCGACCCATACTACGCGCGTACACGTACACTGTGCGTCCCGTAGTATTGTTACGTACGTACGTGATGTGCATGCAATACAAATCCGACTACTACGTTTGAATTGGCTATGTCTCCCCATAATTATGGCACATACCGCTTGCATTAGCGTATGATCTATAGCCGTTGCCACATAATTGCTATTTCCCCTGGTTACCGTCAAGAAAAAGACTTGTTTTGATGCAACCGGTACCCGCATCCAGGGTTGTTTCTCAAACCCTGGCTTGGGCTCAGGCTCAGGCTTTACTTCTAATGGCAAACTGCATGAATCATATGAAGCCTGAGCCCAAGCCAGGGTTTAAGAAACGTACAGCAGTGTGGTCGGGTAACTACTTACTAGACGCGTGAAGAATACTAGCATATCTGGAACTTGGCAGGGTACCATTCTAGCGTCGTACACGTACGTGCACGTGTATTGTTCACGTATATTCAACGTTGATTTGTGAAGCGTGTGATACCGACTAATGCGGTTCTTTTTGCAAGAAAGTTAGTTTGCTAGTTGAAGTTGGAGTTATGTCTGCTAGTTCGTCAATCATACTCTTTGCCTACAAAGATCACAAGGAGTTCGTGGATGAAAAAACGGGGGGGAAGAAACATGTCGCAATTTGTGTATTTTGCCCTAAGAAAACCAGCATCACCGATAAGGCAGGGACAACGTCTGCCTTCATCAAACACGTGCGGCGTCATCACCCAATGAAGTAGGTTTTTTAGAACTATAGTAGGCCTAGCTAAAAGGCTAAGTTACTGTCCAAAATTCAACATACCAAACAACACAAATCTGTCTTGTCTTTGTTTACATTTCATTATTGATCTTATGCATTTCGGCCGAATTAGAAAGATCAAGAGTAGGCCAACACTTGACAACCTGTGCACAAACCTGAAACTAACAAGTTAATCTGGACAATTTATAAGTGTTTTCTAAGTAAATGCTTCAATTTTCTCATAGAAAAATTTCACTTTAAGGGTCTTTTTCATGCTTTCCATGGCCCATAGGACACTACAGTGAAAAGCGTTGGCCTATTATTAAAAATATTAACTTCTTACCCCTAATTTAATAATTATACAATGATTTTTTTTTATTCATATTTTGCACTGTCTGTGTCTGCTGATCACCATGATCACATAAGATTTTGTCAGAAATAATCTCAATAAGCCAGTTTGGTATTTCATTGACCAAAAGTAATTTGGAATAAAATCAATGATGTGATAATGTTAAAAGTTTATTGTCTAGATAATGATATGCAGTTGGTGCATTACAAGAAACAATTATTCACTTTCATCCATTCTGTTCATACTATACAGACACACACAGTATTTGGAGTCAGGAAGGATGACTACTGTGGCCAACCAGCAAAAGATCACATCTTTTGCAGTGGGTACTGGTGCTTCTACCTCAACCTCCAGAGGATCAGATGGGACCATTCAGCTGTTCAGCATGAAAAACCCGAGACAGAAGGCGATAGGAGAAGCCTTGGTGAGGCATCTGATCGTAGGGTGCTCCTTGCCACTTTGTACTGTGGAGAACCCTCACTTCAGGGCCTTTTGCAGGGTTATGGAACCAAGGTAATATTTACGTTATAACATTTTGAAAATGATTCACTCAGTGAAAAGACCTTCAGCATGAAAGTTTGTTATTTAGGGAAACTGGATAGAAGCTCCCTCTTAAAATAATGTCCGAGGCTAATATCTGAAGTTTATAAACATCAACAACTACAAACACTTTTTTTCATATTTAAAGTTTCAAAACTGTTTACTATCCTCCATTTCAAAATTTTGTATTCAACTGAAAACTGAATCAGTATTTACAGAGACCATGCCAATAATTTGTCTTGTATATTTATTGACCTTTTTTTATCCCTTTAGATATCAACCGATGGCTCGCTCAACTTTGACCTCCACAAAAATACCACATCTATTTGAGGCTGGTAAAGATGCTCTGAAGAAACTCCTGGAAAGTCAGGACTCTGTCTCACTCACCACTGACATATGGTCCGATCGAAAAATGCGGTCCTTCATGGGGGTGACTGCACACGTCATTGGAGAAAATCCCAAGACAGGCAGCAGAGCACTTCTCTCCATTCTTCTGAGTTGCCAGCGTTTCAAAGGCTCCCATACTGGAGAAAGAATTGCCCAGCAGTTTGATGATGTGACTGAGGAGTTCAACATCAAGAGGAAGGTGGAGTACATCGTGACAGACAATGCTTCCAATGTCAAGAAAGCATTTAAGGTAGGACATAATTACAACAAAGACTTTTGGCCAGAATCCTGTCTCATCTAGAAAGCTTGTATGGTTTCCAGTGCCAACCTAAATGGTTCTTTGTCAGTATGTGGATGCTAAATAAGATATGCCTGTTTTTGAACATTCATGAATTTATCGTTCCCCAAATTTATTGTGCCCATTTTTTGGCTTTAGGTCAGGTTTCCAACAGAGAATGATGACGAGCCTAACGAGGACAACGATGACCAAGTTGATGAGGAGGCCTCAGAATTGGAGGATGAGGAGATGTGGAACACCCTTCCAGAAGCAGACGATGTAGTTGTAGCTGCTACTTTAGATGAGAATTCCAAGCAAAGGATTTCCTGCTTTGCTCACACCCTCCAGCTAGTCGTCAACGATGGCATGAAGGACACCAAGTTTGCAGCAAGAGTTATTGCAAAGGCATCCAAGCTGGCAAGCGTTCTTCATAGGAGTACAGTGTTTAAAGAAAGGCAAGTCTTGTTCACTTGGATTTGCTGGTAAAGAATGGATGACTCTTCACTTATTTTGTTTGTTGTCATTAATAAAATTTTATTCACATTCAGGTTTGAATCAAGGTTTGGTGAAAACCGCACAGTTCCAGCTGCAAATGCTACACGTTGGAGTTCCACATTCCACCAACTGAAGTCTGTTCAAGGGCTTGACCAGAAGATCCTGGCTGAAGTATGCGACACAACTGAGTTTCCATATGCATCTGTTACATCCCGGGAATGGACGCAGCTCACCGAATTATGTGACGTTCTTGAGCCTTTTGCTGATGCAACAACACTTTCTCAAGGTACTGGGATCATTTGTCTTTTGTCATACAGTGAAATCTCTACAAGTAAAACTCTGATAACTCAAAACTCCTGTTACGTCAAACATGCAATCCATTCCCTCATGGAGTAAAACAATGGTACAAATTAAATAACTCATAACTATACTTTACTCAAACGTTGAGCTTGTTCCCTTGAGATTTTATGCAAGTTAACTTAAATACATGTACATGTATGTTTATTGTTCAAATCTTTGCACAAACATGAATGACATGGGATTGTACATCGAGGGTATAACTGTCTAACTGAGTGCAAATGTATGTGATTATTTCCCCAGGTGATCAATCTGTGACAATAAGTCTGGTTGTGCCCACTATCCTAGACCTGAACAGCCACCTCCTCAAGATGCAAGATAAGGCAAGATGTTGTAAGCCACTTATCAACACGTTGACTGAGAGTCTTCAGAGACGTTTCCACGGGATATTCAGTCGATGCAACATGATTGAGCCAACTGCTGGGAGTCACGATGAGCCATTCTGTGAAAATCTCTTTCTGGTGGCCGCAGTTCTGGATCCTCAGTTCAAGCTCCATTGGGTCGATGCCGATGTCCACGTCAAGAAAGACGCTGATGCCACGAAAGAAGAACTGAAAGACATGCTGAAGGGTATGTATGTGTATGGATTGGATTGTATTGTGATAAAAAAGTGTTGCTTTTTGTAAAGTCAACAAAAATGGACAGTTAAATTAGAAATTATGAACTAAGAAATCTTGACTGGAGTGGGATTCAAGCCTACGACCTCCGGAATACCGTACCGGCACTCTTACCAACTGAGCTATCCAGCTCTGTGTTGGTGGTTGTCCCATTAGTCATTATCTTTGTTCACGCAGGGGCACTGGTCAGAAGCCATAAACCTGATACACCATGATAGCCAGGGATCACACCCCATTTTACACGATGCAACCTGGGAAGTATAGTGAATAAGGATCCAACGAGAGGATTCGGCTTTTTAATCACAAATCACTTTAAATTGTACATGAAAACTGACCAATGGACAAAAATTGAAAACATTCAGGGGAACGTGAATTTATGTAGAATGCAGTTTGAATAACCTCATCAATTACATTGTACTTATTGTTCTTTTCATGCAGAGTTGGTTATCGCAGAAGCTGAGAAGGCTGTTGGCTATGACGAGAATCATCAGGTAGCCCTACATGAGTCTGAATCAAGTGAAGAGGACCACGTCCCTGACGCACCACCAAAGAAAATGCCACGGTTGCTAGTCAAGTACAGTATCATCCGCAGGAGATCCAAAAGTGGGGACAAGTCCGATGTCTCTGTTCGTTCACAACTTGATAGGTATCTTAAAAGTGAAGACAGTGATATGCTACAGGATGACGTCATCACCTTTTGGCACAATAACGCCCCAAACTACCCAGGTCTGAGAGCTCTGACCAAAAAAGTGCTCCCTGTTCCAGCAACCAGTGCCCCTGTTGAACGAGTTTTTAGCAGGGGCGGAATCATCATGCGTCCACATAGAGCAAATTTGTCATCACGCATAATTCAGATGCTGATGTTTCTAAAGTGCAATGAGGCTGTATTGCCTGCCGTACCAGACAAAAATTGACTGATTCACCAACATCTGAAGCATGTGTAACAACAAGTTTGTTCCGAAGTAATGGGCTGGGGTGTGAAATTCAGCTTTTTTGTTTAAGTTTAATCTTTATTTCAGCTTTTTTGTACACCTGATGTGTACAATAGTATAGGAACTATACTCTCTAGTTTTACTGAAAGTGCACAACTTTTATTATTTTAAAATCGTCCATTGTATTGCCTGCGGTACCAGACAAACATTTACTGATTCACCAACATCTGATGCATGTGTAACAACAAATTTGTTCCAAAGTAATGGGGCAAATTTCATGATGTTGTTCTTGGGACATTATTTGTGACCCAATGCAGCGTAATGAGGACTGTTCCCCAGATTTGACTTTTTGAGTTATATACACTACTAGAAGGAGTAATCCATGGGCTTGCCAATGATACCAAAATTATTTTCATATCTTATTCCATTCCAAAGTTATGACCCGATAAAGAGAACGCAGCGGTGCTCAGACCCGGAAATTACTTTTCGAGAAAAACGGCTTCAAAGTTTACACACGTCGCGCACGTCGCAATCAGTGACCGGCAGAGCGCTGTATGCCTATGTACAGAACATGTTTCTGTACGTTGTTTGTGCACTAATACTGGATCAACATTGAGGGGTTTGTAACTGTGAAATTTTGTTTCCTTCCAAGATAAAATGACTTTCAATTTGTCTTTTTTAATCCTGTTACTATTTGGAAAAAGAAGTATACGTAAACATGTTTAAATCTAGCATTACTACTATGAATAACAGCATTGTTTTTTACCAACAATGAACGATGATGTTCCCAGTTTCTCACTGTTTCAACTGAGTCACAAGATTTTAAATTGGGCCCACTGTATTTCCTCAGTCAACCCAATGGCTCCAGTATTTCCTCAGGCAGTTGAAGGTAGAATATGAAATGTTCGTCTCCATTTAGCTCCCAACTGTGTCAGAAAACATCCACTGCAAGTATAGGCCAGTTGTTGATTTTAGCGTGGGAATTGTATTTTAACATTATTACTGGCCTACCGTTGCAGAGATTTACCGTGTCAACGCGTGGCATTGAACTTCCTTCGGTTTTACAAGCCAAAACTACCCCTGACAATTTGACAAAAACAAACAAATAAGAATGGCAATTACGGAACCCAATTTTGAGTTTGGTAATTGCCGAGTTTCGGTAAAACAATCAGGCTAATCTTAAAAATATGAACTGTATTCCACGCAACAAACACCGCTGCCGGCCATTGCAATGTTTATAACCACTGTTTTCTACGTGTACATCATGTACACTGTACTGGCCTATGGCTTACTGCACTAGTATTAGTACTGCACCGTATACAGTACATGTAGGCATTACATTGTGTGCATGTGGATACTGTGTGTACACACAGAACGAATGTCGCTTAGCGACTGTGGCGCGCTACGCGCACAGTGATTGGCTGAGTGCTGTGCTACATCACGTATCTAAGTAAACAGTACGCGCTTGGGTCCAATCAGGGAGAAGTATTTGAATGACGCGGCCCTAGTCGCGAACTAGACAGTGATTGCGCTTTGCACACGGTGTTTTGTTTACAAACTTCAATGGATTGATATGGAATAACGGGGTTTCTGAGGATGATGTCATTGCTATTAATAGAAAGAGGAGTCAATGCTCGATTGAATGGTACCATACACACCGTGCAGACATCAACAGATCAGCACGAATTCGCGCTGTGAACTTGGTCAGATTTTGAGATATTTTCCTCAGATTTTGTAAAAGATGACAGAAACACTCTTCAAACACGTTCTGGAAAACCTCCTTTTTACTCATTTTCCTTAACTTTTTTCGTAATAATTATGAATGCAGTGAATCTTTGATACTTTACCAATCCAAAAATACAAGAAAACAAAAATTTATTCTGGAGTCATTTTTTCCGATTCGGCAACTTTGGACGTCGATTACACGGAATTGACTTTTGGGGAACATTCCTCATTTGGCTCCATTGGGTCACATTTATTATAGACCATCTCTCAAGTTTTACTGAAAGTGCACAACTTTTATTATTTTAAAATTGTCCATGATTTTATAGACAACTTAGAGTGTTGTCACCGATTTTTGTTGAGGCCGAGGTGTATGTCTGCATGGGCAGGTTATTGGAGAAAAATAAGATTAAAATACAATTTGAACAAAATGCTATTTGGAGTTGTCATTTTCATTGAGCTTTACATTAAGTTCACCAATGTCTGAAAAGCGCCGAAGTCACTGCATGCCGATCAAAGTAGATAGCTCTATGGGCATACCCTAGCTTAACTCCCACAATTTGACATCAACATTATGTAAAGGCGATTCACCTATGTTATTTATAAATCCGGTCTTGGTCTTGGTCTTGGTCTTGGCCTATTGGTCTCGGTCTTGGTCTTGGTCTCGGACTGCTTTAGTGGGCCTGGTCTTGGTCTTGGTCTTGGTCTCGGACTGTTGGTCTCGGTCTCGGTCTTGGTCTCGGACTGCCTGGTCTTGACTACAACACTGGTCAGGGGTTATACAATTGTTTATCTCCTTGTTTGCTGGTAATGTACCTGTGTTGTGTAGGCTAGGCTAGTGTGTATCACTCATTATTTTGTACGAACATGGAGAAATAAGACACATGGTACGAATGATACAAGAAAACCATTGAAAAAAAGTTTCCGCACTCGATACGTACTTTCATGTCCCGCACTCTGACCATTATTTGTCATGTTTGTAGGCCGATCGCATTTTTTCTGCAACTCAACTTTGCAACGTCTTCAAGACTTCATACAACCACCGAAATGAAAATGAATATGTAAGATAAAGTCCCAGAATCTTTCCACTTTTGCTTTTTCTAGCGATATGATCAGGGCTTTATCTTGGGCTTTGAGTGCCATTTCTCTCTCATAAAGTTCAGACGAACCAGCATGAAAATGGTTTCCGTGGGAGACACCATCTTTACACAGTACACAGTACAATACCTGGGTACCTGACCATATCACTTGTATACTTCACGCAAGTTGCATACAATAACTGGTACTGACCATGCCTGCGCATGCGTGGTGCTGTGCTTAAAGCAAGGGTCCCTTGTTAAACTTCTCACACATCCTTTCCCACTACACATCCGTGTGATTTTTAACATCGATGTGATTTTTTGGAGGAGGTCTGGATCTCGGTGATTTTTAACAAGGGACCCTTGTTTTTTCGTGACATGGATTGCTTTCTCACTACTCAGATTTGTGATTTTTTCACATCGATGTGTTTTCGTGACAAGGGACCCTTGTTTTTTGCTGTATTGTGAAACGGGCTAAAGCTACAGTGGTACCCGTGCTTTCTCTTTGGCACCCTCTTGAGACAATAGCTGGTCGATGAATTCATCCACGTTTGCCATGTTGTGGACAGCACTTCGCAATGGTGAGATCACGTATGTAATTCCGCGCTTAAGTCTAACATACTCCAACAAAAAATAACAGCACATCAAATTAGCAAAAACTGCTATCAGCGTCGCCGTCTGCATCCACAGCTCCAACATAGTGGTTAAGCTTATGTTAACAGTTGATAAGCAGCCGGCTGATCAGTCTTTAGTATGAGCTTAGCATGTTTAGCTTCAGATAGCTGTTTCCTTAGCGCAGCTCGCTCTTCTTTTGTTGGTATTACATAGTTTTCTTGCAGGCAATCTTCAAAAGAATCTCTATCTTTGCATTGGAAGATAGCGATCCATTTTGTCTGCTCACGGAGGTCTTTAAGGACCGAGTTATACTTCTGCGTTAAGACCGACACAGATTGAGAGGCATGGCGGCCCGAAAATGCAAGCTCGGACAACATGTCCTCCTTTTTGGTCAGGGCTTTACTGGCCGAGCAGTCGTCAATGATGTACAACGTTGGCTCACCGGCAAATATAGAGTAAAAAGATCGCAGATATTCGTGAAGTCGATAACCGGGGTCGACTATGAAAACCTCCGGGTCCGTCCAGACCCAGTGCCGTTCGTGGTAAGTTTTGTTCCAACGCGCTGTAGGGCACAATATGATGATGTGCGCAAACGTGTCTCTATAACCGCCACGAGAGCGGGGTAGCTCGAGAAGCTCCAGGGTAAAAACCGTTTTGCCTCAGCCAGTCTGCCCGCAAATAATCGCGTGCCCATTAGTACAGAGCGTTGATAAAACGCCCATTTTCAATGTTGATCTGCGCGTCCATGATGACGTACAGATACATGTTCAATGTGCCCGCCGTTTCTGCCTTTTTGGTGATCTGGACCGTGAATCCCTCACTCGCAATTTCTATGCGCCGGCCACTGCCGTGCAGCGAGTCGTCGTCGCTGGTTCTCATGTCCAGCCATAGCGTGTAATTGCTTGATAGGTACTCCCCTATTTTTACATCGGCCAGTCCCAGGTCCTTGGCGACTGCAGCGACGTCGGGGTGGCGCTTTGCTGAAGGGCTGCTTGCGAAATATTTCCTGACCTCATCCCACTGCTGGTACGCCCGTATTCCCTGGGAATACAACTGGTTTGGCACCCCTTCTATCGTGAACTCGACTTTTTCAATCTTGGGATTGTAAAAAGATTCTGTGTTTCCGTCGGACGCTGCTGCTGTTTCCCCATCCTCAAACAGCATGAGTATTCCCTTCAAGCTTCGAGCGGGGACGTTCAGGTTGATATTCCACAGAGTCTGACTCTTGTCGAGGGTAAGCTTGCAGTGACGCAATATGCGCTCGTACAGGATGGCTAGCCGGCGGGCATACCGACTGCGAATCGTGCGGGCCAAGTTCGGCTCGCTCACAGTGTCAAACTCGAGAGAGATGTTGTCGATGGTGTAGCTGGCCTTGCTATCATCAGTTGCCTTGATAACGCGGCTGTAGTCGTTGAAGGTCAGCTCGTACTCCAATCGGTCACCAAGGGCGGACTGAAAGAATGGCATATGGGACTCGAGTGATTCAAAGTGTAGCGGGATGGCGAATCGGTTGCCATAGGCATTTTCGATGGCCTTGTCCTCTGCCTGTGTACGGCTGCCGTTTCCAGCATTCAGCCTCAGTTTCAGCATGTTGCCTGCAGCCTCGTCAATACCCTGATAGACATGAGACTGGCGCTCTCGTTTTGTTTTCCACAGGTCGGAGTAGCAGTTGATGACATTGCTATCGTCTACAGACATGATCTCGTTGCCACTTATTCTGATTGTGGTCTTTTACAACTGCCCGTCCAAGATTTTGGAAAACTGAGTCCAGAGAGATGGTAAATGCGAGGCGAGCTGTTCCAGGAACAATTACATCCTGATCGCCGAGGTTCGGGAAGCGGACCAGGAGCTGCTGATTCTGGTCGATGGTAGACGGATAATTGGTTACAACCACGCTGTCTTATGCCTTTGATCCCGAGTGGTTCTCGCAGACTTCGAAAAGGATTCAGTTTGCGTCCATACTTTGACGATGCCATGGTGTATGCGTATTAAACTAAGTGTAGTGTTAAATACACATGCTTCAACCGACATGGCAGAAGGTGGCTTTGAAATGGGTGATATTGGTGGCCATGAGGAGTTGCACGGGCCCGACGAAGAAGAGACTTCGTTTATGGACGACACTGACAACATGTACGAAGCCCCGTCAACCACGCCCTCATGGGCAGGTGGCGCAGAAATGCCAGACGGGCTTATATCAAGAAAATCTCGCATCTCGCGAAAAACGTGACTGGGTCTTGACGCAATTCGAAGCGGAGCAGTCAATATACGCACGGCCGTCTAATCTCGAATTCCAAGTATCTGCGGCTGGAGATTTGTAGGTCAAGTGGGGTCGTGAGTAGAAACTCTTGACATGGAAAAATGATTTTGAAACAAAGTTTCTGAGCAGTTCTTCAATCGAGAGATATGGGCTAGGCTTGGCCCGGGCCTTGGGAGTGACGTCTGATGGCGCCCCGCCGGCCCGTGATATTCTCAATGAACTGATTAGCTCGCTTGGAGAAAAGGCCGATGCGGCTGTCCAAGCAAGCGCCGATGACATTGATAAGAGCGTTGATGATCTCAGTATGATAATTGAGTCAATTACCGCAGAAGACACCCTGCCCCTTAGAGACCTTCTAGGACTCGACAGAGCTCTGAGAGATTTGCGTGGCACAAAAGCGGAGCAAGAGAGCAAAAAAAGTTTCTCTCCAACAGGCAATCGCGGATCTTCGCAACGAATTTGAGCGCCCTGGAACATCTGAACGATCTGAACAAATCGAGCGTGAAATCCAAAAGGCTGAAGAGCAGCTTGCAGCAACCCAAGAAAGCATCGACACCCTCAACCTACAATTCCGATCGCAGGTCCGCCAAATCCGGCAGACTATAACAAGGGTCTTAGACAAAAACATAAGCCTGGCCGAGCGGCTGCGGACTCTTTTCCGCGAGCAGGGCGTCACCATAGCCAGCATTATAACTGCGCTTGGCTTCATCATCAGCACTCGGGTCCTTGCCTTGACCGGCGGGTCCGGGGTTGCACCACCTCCCACACCTCCCACGCCCCCAAATAAGGAGGGGATAAAAGAGTGGGCAAAAAAGCACTTGCAAGCTCTCGGGCGCATTAGCCCAACTGGCTGGAAAGGCCGCAGCCGCGCTACCCGGCATCATCGGAAGCATTATATCTTGGCTCCTCAACCTCTTGAGTAAAACTGCCGGCTGGCTTGCAGAAAACCTGTGGGCACTCGTGGTTGCCATCGGCGGCCTGTTGATTGTAATTGTGCGAGAGCGGCTAGCGTAGAGCGAGCCAACCTAGGCCAACAGCTACACCAACAACAACCAGTGCGGTGAGTCCGTCGTAGTGGGCTTGCACCTCCGGTTGTATTGCAACGTGTGGAACCGCCTTGACTGGTGTTGCAACGGGCGCCTTCACTGGATGCAGCTGTGTTGTCGGTTGTATCGCAACGGGTGCCTTGAGTGTGGCTGTGCTGGCTCTGCAGCTGGCCCCTCCATATCGTACGACTGTGATGTCGAGACGTTTATGTTGGTGTTGATACCTATTTTTTGCCCCGGTTCCGCAATTATTATCTCATTGTTGTAGTCTTGAATGGTTCCAATCTGCATCTCCATGTCGCCGGGAGCCATATACAACCCGATCCCAAAGACGAAGTTTACCTTAGAGCGGACGTATCGAAGCACGTCCTGGTAGCGCGCTATCGCACTCGGGAGGTCCACGGGACTCGCGATTGCATCTTCAACGTTCGCCAAGAACTGTTTCTGGGCGTCAAATGCGGTGCCAGTGACGATGATGCTCGTGCGGGTCTGGGCCTTCGCGCCAAGGATGGCCCAGACATATGTGCGGATAGAGACGTTGATTCTTTCAACCCCGACCTGGGTAAACCCTTCCGACTTGCCGAGTATAAAGGTCCTCCATGCCGTTTCTCCAACATCACCTTGGTCTATATAGTCTATAGTATATGGGTTTCCTGCGACACCAGATGCTGAAAATGACATGAGGTATTTCCGATATGTGTTTGACGTCAGATGTTTGCTTGGTTCAAGGATCTTTCTGAGCATGTCACTCACTTGTTTGATAGGTCGCATCTTTCCATAATACCAGTGATATGGCGTTCCAAGCCCATTATTTTCGCTAAGTTTTTGTCGCCAGTCGGTCTGTGGAGAGACACCAAACTCCGCGCAGATTCGTTCATACGCCCTCTGGTGGTATGGGGTGTCAAAGGCATCCCACGTGTCGTCCTGTGGGAGCGGCACTTGCATCTTTTCAAGAATCCTGCGGATCTGGTAGTACACATTGAAACGATAGAGCGATCGCGCCATCGGGGTCTCAGAGTTAAGTAATTTTAAGCAAGCGGTTGTAACCCCATTACTGAAAAAGACATCATTAAATCCTGAAAAACTGACAAATTACAGACCCATCTCTAACCTGAAGTTCATCTCAAAGATACTGGAGAAAGTTGTAGCCTCACAACTATTTGACCATCTCACTGATCACCAATTGCTTGAGCCGTACCAGTCTGCATACAGGAAAGGACATGGTACAGAGACCGCCCTCGTAGACTATGGGACGAGTCCGTTTTTTCGCTTCGTTCGTGGTCTCCGTCGAGGGAGGGCATGTAAACTTCAGTGTCGACTGAAAATATGATTCCATACAAGAAAAGGGTTGTTCCCCCTGCAAATACTGGCACAATAACGAGAATTTCGAGAAAACATGCGACCGTTTTCGAGAAAATACGATTCTTGGTCGAGCCAAAATTTGGACCAATTGAGGGTTGGTTTTCATTTGAGAAAAATTTCCTCCAATCAGCACCCTCGTATTATAAGCTCACACAGACTCCATCTCGCGCGGAATCCAACAATGGCGGGTAACGAAAAGAACGTCGGCGAAAAGCCTCTCAAAACTTGCTTTTTGCATTGCGATCCGAGCGCAAAAAGCGTTGTTACACCCTTCTCAGAACATAGCTGGGCTCGTTTTCTTGAGTTTGTGGACAGAATAAGGGAAGGTTCTGCGAGGCACACAGTCTGAAATACCGAGAGAGTTTGAGTCCAAAATGTAAACAAACATGACGAGTCTGACTGGCTTAGCATAGCCCAGGGCAGGCCATAGAAGGGCAGCTGGAGGGGGACCGCGAGCAGGCCACCGAACATGCCGAACATCGCTGGATATCATCGTTCCTTTTACGCTCGCTTCACCAAAACTTAGAAGTTCAAGCTGCAGAGGGAGAAGGCTGCCGAGGAGAGACGGCTAGAGAAATTCCCTGGAACTGGTATGAGATCACTTAAAATAGTAAATAGTTTATTTTGTTGTTCAACACAATGAATGATGCATGATGACCCGACAAAATTAGGCCAAGCATCGTTGACATTGTCATTGATGTGAATTTGAGAGTTGTGCGTTTGTAAAAATAAAGTTAATCATCATTCAATTCATGATCGTCATGTTTATCATCAATTAGGTTGTATTTGTTTATCATGTTAAGCATGGAATGTTGTGGATAGTCATAGCTTTGTTAAATTGTTGTTACCTAAATTGGACTGCAACTGCAAGGAAAATACATAATTTTATATTTACTTTAATGTCCATGGAGATAAATGGTCGTGCCATTTGTTACCTTAATTGGAATATTGTAAGCTTTGTCCGTCCAAACTCCATCTACATAAATATTTGCAATCCATGTTAAAAGCTTATCGGGACCCATTTTTCATTTTTCTTTTCTTGTTTTTTTTTTCTCCACTCATAGCACCGACTTCTCATGCAGTGGCTGATGATGACACGAGGCACGTGCAGTGATGAGGACAGTCCACCAAAGAATCGTGGGAGTACAAAAACAAATTAAGCTTAGAATTTGACGTGCTGTGTTGCATTAGATTTTGTTCCTGTATGTAGTAATATACCAGCAATATTGAAACTGAACATTGCTTGATAGTATAGATTACTCTTCTGATAATAATAAAGATAGTGGATCCAGTGGTGAGGCATGTGGAGATAAAGCATGTTTCATGTTAATCACCCCAAGTTTAAAGGATCATCAAGGGATAGGATGTGAGACATATACTCTTAATTGTGGTCACAAACTTACTGTATTAACTGCTGCTTGTCATCGTAAATCCAATGACAATATGCCTGTAGTAGACGGAATGATTGGTGATAGATTTGTCAAGATGTTGAGAGATATCGGATGCTCAGGGGTTGTTGTTAGAAGAGAATTGGTACCAGATTCACAAATGACAGGTGAGAAGAGGACTTGTGTACTCATTGATGGTACGGTGCGATGTTTCCCAGTTGCAAAGATCTGCATCGATACCCCATACTATGTTGGGGAAGTCACAGCCATATGTATGGCAAACCCTGTGTACCCTTTAATTCTAGGAAATATTCCGGATGCAAGAGACACCAACCAACCAGAGGGAGACTGGAGACCAGGAAGAGCAACAAAGAGGTGTGATCAGAAGGCATTCTCATCTGTGTCTTCATCCAACGAAGGTCAGCAGTTCGTCAAACAACAGGTGACCAGAGAAGGTAACTCAGCAGCGGGAAACGCAAAACTCGACGCTCCACGAGAAGAGGTGCACATAGGTGAGACTATGGACTCTGAGATGGAAAAGCCCGGGGGCATACTACACACAACAGCAGGAATAGAGACCAGGGGCCAACAAGCAGCTAAGGCAAAGCCCATAAAGCCTTTGAAGGTAATACCGTCACTACCCGAAGTCACTGCAGAAAGTTTGCGTAAGGCGCAAATTGACGACCCAACACTACTGAAGATCCGAGAATCCGTCGAAGCAGACAGTGCCAAACAGATGGAGGATCGAGGGAGATTCTGGTTCACGGTGGAAAAGGGGATCGTCTACCGTGAGTTTGTTTCACCCAAGGTAGAATTTGGTAATAAGTTTCATCAATTGGTGGTGCCACAGCAGTTGCGCCCACATGTCATGAAAATGGCCCATGAGTCTGTGCTAGGTGGTCACCAAGCAGCAAAGAGGACAAGTGACAGAGTCCTAAAAACTGAATTCTACTGGCCTGGTGTAGGTGCAGATATCCGCAGGTATTGTCAGTCCTGTGATATATGTCAGAGGACCATACCTAAAGGTAGAGTGACAAAAGTGCCACTCGGTGAAATGCCATTGATGGATACACCATTTGAGAGAGTTGAAGTTGATTTGGTAGGTCCAATCAAACCCATGACAGAAAGGGGTCATAGGTACATACTGGTGATGGTAGACTACGCTACCAGATATCCCGAAGCAGTTCCCCTCAAGAATATTACTGCTGAGACCGTAGCTGAGGAACTGCTTGGAATGTTCACTAGACTGGGAATTCCGAGGCAGATTCTAACAGACCAGGGTACCCAATTCATGTCAGGGGTCATGAGGGAGATGAACAGACTTCTGTCAGTGCAATCTCTTACCACTACACCATACCATGCCATGACCAATGGGTTATGTGAACGTCAGAATGGAGTCTTGAAGCAGACGCTGAAGAAGATGTGTGAGGAACGACCGAGAGATTGTGACCGCTATATTGGTCCGATCCTTTTCGCCTATAGGGAAACTCCCCATTCTAGTACAGGTTTTTCCCCATTTGAGCTGCTATATGGGCGGACGGTCAGGGGCCAATGACCATTCTTCGGGAGCTTTGGACTGAACAGACTGAAGAAGGTGAAACAAAGAACACATATGAATATGTGATAGACTTACAGAGACGCCTGGAGGAGACATGCAAACTGGCGAGAGAAGAACTACAAAAGTCAAGGACAAGGTATCAGAAGCAGTACAACAAGAAGGCCAGGAGCCGCACACTGAATGAAGGAGACGAAGTCCTGCTACTGCTACCAACCGACCAGAATAAAGTGATCATGCATTGGAAAGGTCCATTCAAGGTAAGTAGGAAGATGACTCGCATGAACTATCAGATAGACATGGGAAGTCGTAAACAAACTTTCCCCATCAATCTCCTCAAGAAGTATTTCAGGAGGGAAGAAACAAAGGGGAAACAGGACGAGGATGCACAGCCGCAAAGGCAAGGAACGTTAGATGTCATTGCCGTGGCCGTTATCGAGGATGAAGATGACGCAAGTGGTCCAGAGGAACCCTACCATCTCAGCAATGAGGATCTACTTCATCTTCCCACACAAACATCCAAGGAGACAGTCAATGATGAACATGTGAGCGAAGGTTTGGAGGACTATCAGAAACAGGAGGTAAGACGAATCTTAGGGAATTTCCTTACTGATCTGCCAGGTAGAACCAATCTTGGGGTACACCACATAAAGCTTATAGATAATGAACCTGTACGCTGCAAGCCGTATCCAACGCCAGATGCACTTAGAGCTGAAGTCCAGAAGGAAATCGATACAATGATGAAGATGGGCATCATAACTCCAAGTACCAGTCCGTATGCGTGTCCTTTAACCATGGTGGTTAAAAAGGATGGAACGTATCGTTGCTGCTGCGACTCGAGAAAGCTGAATGCAAAGACAGAGTTCGACCCAGAACCAGTACCGGATCAAGAGGAAATCTTAGACCAATTAGCCAAGGATCATTATTTCACCAAAGTGGACCTCAGCAAAGGGTATTGGCAAATACCTATGGATAAGGAATCTCAGAAATACACTGGGTTTGTAACCAACCAGGGTCATTATGAATTCCAAGTCATGCCTTTTGGTCTGGTGAACAGTGCCGCTACTTTCACCAAAGCGATGAGATCTTTGTTGAAGGGGCTGTCTAATGTTCACAATTACATTGACGATATCCTGATCCACACGCCGACATGGGAAGAACATATCCAGAAATTGAAGGAAGTCTTCAGGCGACTGAGAAAAGCAAATTTTACGGCGAGACCGTCAAAATGCTTTATTGGCTACACCGAAGTTGAATTCCTGGGGCACATGGTTGGTGGAGGCATCCTTAAGCCGAAACCAGAGAAGATTGAGTCAATCAAGGATGCACAGCGACCCCAGACCAAGACGCAACTTAGATCGTTTTTAGGGCTCGCTGGGTATTACAGAAAGTTCATACCAAACTTTGCAATCATAGCTTGTCCACTGACAGATCGTACCAAGAAGCAGGAGCCGAATAAAGTCATTTGGGAGAAGGCTCAAGAGGAGGCTTTTCATACCCTGAAAGGTAAGCTTTGCAGATTCCCGATCCTTCATTTGCCAGATCTGGAGAAAGAGTTCATCCTTCGTACTGATGCGTCAGATACAGGAGTTGGAGCGATGTTACTGCAAGAGCATGAAGGAGAGAAATTTCCTGTTGCTATCGTGAGCAAGAAATTTTCCAAATGCCAGAAGGCCTACTCTGTCATGGAGAAAGAATGTTTTGCCATCATATACGCTGTCCAGCGATTTGAACCCTACCTGTATGGTTGGTCTTTCACCATAGAAACTGACCATCAACCCCTATCATGTCTGAAGAAGTCCAGAGTCGTGAATGGTAGAATTATGCGTTGGGCTTTGGCTCTTCAGCCATATCGGTACAGGATACAGGTGATAAAGGGTAGTGCAAATGTGGGGGCAGATTATATGAGCCGTTTGAACAATAAGGATCACTGATTTGCTTGATCATAACCGTTGAACCTTTTGGATAAAAGTGGTAACTGGTAAGTATACACTTGTAACCAAGGGACAATGACCATGTATACCTGAACTGAACACGGAGCATAGGTGAGGAATTGTGTAAAATATTTGGAAACATACTGTCAAGTTTAAAGGATTCCAAAATTGTATGTTAAGGACGGATTTTAATCTTTTGAATGGGTAAATACATGGTATGTATTTCCTTAGAGGGGGAGTTAATTGTCACAATATATTAAAATAATAAACTATTGGGATAATTTATGCTGGGGCATGATATAACTTTTTCTCTAATTTTATTTATTTATTTATTTTTGATGGCACTTTAAGTCACTCTTACTTTTTCATCCAAGGTTTTTTGTGTACAAGTCACATACAGTCCACCATAGAATTCTGTGTGAGTGATGTGTATGGGGCCCAGTTCCCATTGTGTAGGGATCTTAGTCTCTATTGTGTATGGGCAGTACCTACGGAATTCTGTGCATGGAATGTGTGTCAAGTGGGCTTGTATTTGCATCTCAAGTATTGTGGACCTCATAAAATCTCTGAGTCCATGCCATGTGAGTCACTTTCAATTTCAACATCAAGGGAGGTGGTTAGCAGCCAGTGTGCTCTCCTCAGCTTCAAATATTGGGTGTGTCGGTGCACCAGAAAGCTTGGTGTGTGCTACATGAAGTAAAACTTCAGCAGTTTAAACCATGGGTGTGGGGTTATACCCAGACTGGGCATAACATGTGCACACCGTGGGCCTGAAGATATTGTGGGCACCAATTTTGTTTGCTTTACGTGGGTGTGAGTCCACAACAATCCCGACATTGGGTTCGACACGGAGTTTGAGCCTGTCCGCTGTTCAGCCTCCAGCCGGACCATCCTGGAAGACGATGCTAACACCCTCTCCCTTTTGCAAGTCACCCTAGCCTTGGAAGCTAACACAAGTTTTAAAACCTGTGACATTTATTATGTGAATTATGTGCTTTTATGGTTTATGAATTTATGAATATTGATATTGCATAGTGGACCAAAGAAGGCAAATACATGTATCACTTATTAGAAAATCCTAATTTAAGTGATGCAACAATTTGTAGAAACAGTAGTTGATGTTGTTCACCGGTAATTCCTGGTTGTGTAAAGGGAGAATATGTCTCCAAATTTACATTGAGATGACTTTCTGAACAGAGCATAACTTGTAGGCGGGTTTGGCAAATCCAAGGGTGTATATATATATTTATTATAAATGGTATAAGGTCATAGCCCTGTTTCCAGGCTAAAAGGGGTGTTCTTTTCTTTTATAAGTGTTAACTTGCATGTTTACGTGTCTTGTGAAATGACAAGATATGTAATGATACTAACTCCCAAATACTTTGAGGTAAACGTCAAAATGGAAAATGACAAGTTTTATAACACTGAGCATGATTTAGTTTTCAGTTGACACATGTATGTGTCACGTCATCAAACAAAAACGTGAAGTGTTTGAACCTATGTTATAGGAGTCTCAAAATTGAATAGTATTTTGGCAGTTTTGTATCTATCTATTCTGTTTATAATAGCCGTCGTTGGGCCAGGCGACACCTCTAATCTTGTGGCATCATGTCCTGAGCTACTCCTAAATCCCATCTGGGGTGGAACGTCAGTCGGCTTCGGGGTAACCACTACCGGTACAGATTTACATTGAACCTGGGGAACAACCCTCAAACCTTAGCAATTGGAAGGTATGAAAGCTCAACTTTGAGGCGGATGACCGATGTTGTGTCCGGAACGCCGAACTGACATTAAGCCACGGCCATATGAACAGGCCTGATTAGGGACAAGTTTGGGAATTTCATATTTAATGCTAATGATATAAGTCTCATGTAAATTTATTTTCTTTGATAAATAAATTAACTTATTTTGTTGCACATATACGAGTGTCTATGGCTTCCTCAATTGTATAGCATCTAGTCTGAGGCGTTTAACCCCCAGTATATTACAATGACATTCATTTATGTAAATTACGCATACCATGTGCATGAGAGTACATGTATTCACAAACTGTAGTGTACATGTACCTTAACATGCTCAATAACAAGTAATGGTTTGGGTTTACATAACATGTACATGTTTCGAAAGAAGGTAGGTTTGCGGTGACACCATGTAATCTTTTCTGTGAGAGTGTGTGGTTCTGAGAAGAACCGGTGGAAGTTATCTCGACGTTTCAAATAGTGTGCTCTGTTCGTCCTCGGGTTCGTCCTCAGGAGAGTGTCGCTCTCCTGAGGACAAACAGAGCACACTTTAAAATTCAAATTTTGAATTTGATCGGAACGTCGAGATAACTTCCACCGGTTCTTCTCAGAACCACACACTCTCGCAGAAGAGATTACATGGTGTCACCGCAAACCTACCTTCTTTTAGTAATGCAAAGTACATGTGTACTTAAATGGGTTTGTGTATCTGCAGCTTTTTTGTGATACTTCTTCAGGTAGAACTTTCAACTTTGCCTCCATAATTGGTTGCAGCCCATCACTTCTTGGCAGTCTGCAGAATGGGATTGTTTTACTGCAAATGTAAAACATGCCTGTTTCAAAGTGTTGTTACTGGGATGCTGGGATTAAAGAAATACAGTACTTTCAAAGTTTTTGAAAAGCTGCAGATTCATCAGGTTTTCTGATTTATAAAAAATGAACATTTATAGGACCTTACAGTAGTGTGATGTGTGTATTGAAATATTGTATTTCAGTTCACTGAGTATATGGAACTTTGAATGATGCCTTTATAATTTAAGTTATGCCACCATCACTCATTTGCAGATTGCAGAATTGAGTTTTTCAGCCAACTGACAAGTACGGCTGTGGTGCATATTATTTTGAAGCTACGTAAAATGGTACGGTTTAAAACTAATGTAAATTTTTGAATGAAAAGGTAAAAAGACTTCACAGTTTCATCACAGGGAATGATTACACCCTTCAGCTCTGTGCACATATAAAGCGTATATATCTACCTTGGAAGTTTAGTTTGAACATATTATTGTACACTCAAACATACACACCTTGAATAACACCATCATACTCATAAAGGTTTTATTTTTGCTGTACATTGTTGTCTTGTACTTACAAATGGGACAATATTTATTTTATAGTAGAAATCAGTACAATACTTGGTTTGTTTTTTAAGTAAGGTGGAATATTTTGACACCTTATACCCAATTTCATGAAAGTGGGGTACATGTTTGAGACCTTGCACCATATGTACATACGTACATATTTTCTATCATTAATTATGTCAACGTTGAACATGTTTTGTTTTACTATGCTTGAGTACGTGTCATATAGAACTTGTGTTTCAATCACATTAGTTATGCTCGGTCACTCCTTAGCAGGTTGAAAAATTCTGTCATATTAGTGAACACAGGTATCATAAGACAAATATCTAGGACATCTAGGACAATTACCTTCATTGCCGCTGTAAAGTATAGGCTTGATAGTTTGTTAATAGTGGTATTTTTAAGGTAATGTAAGTGTACTCAATTCCTCAAAGAAAAAATAAATACATGCACATTTTATGTGTTACATGATGAGAAATAAAGATTTTGGTGACTATTCTTTGCTTGAATTTTTGTGTCAATATAATTATTATGAAAAAATAATTATTATAAAAAAAAAATCTTTTAGATTGTCTTGTCTTACTTTTTCAGAAAGTGCTACAATTTTAGAAAGATTTTCAAGAAAAGAAGGCAGTATTTTCAAACATCTTCAGTTATCGATCTTTATTTAATAAGTAAACTCTTCAAATCATGTTTAAGACAATTTCACCAAAACTGGGGAGGCACTCATGAAAATAATCAGATTATTTTAATCAGCTGAAAGACTGTACTAAAGTATTGGGAAGTGGGGTTTTGAGAAGGAAACTCACGTTCCTTCTCGACTCATGAATGTACATTACAATCGGATTTCTGTTGCTGTACTACATTAGGCTAACGAACAATGGGGGGCGAGTTTGTCTGAAAATTCACGGGGACGAAGTGACTTGGGGCGAAATTTTCAAAGAGTGCACGCGAAAAAACCCAACTCGCCCCATGTGACCGTACGTACAATTAGGGGCTTTCGCCCCCATCCTTTTTTGCCGAATTTCTCCCAAACGTGCCACTTTTGCAAGGGGGAACAAGCAGATATGTGATCAGCATGTCCTCATAGTCAACTGGTGCAAAATTCAGCCCCTCCCTCGATGGTGGCCACGAAAATCATTCTCTAGAAGACTTTTTGCACTTCGTCCCATAGTCTATCGTCCGCGTATCTAATGACATTCTTTGTTCGTTGGACAACAAGCAGGCAGTCTTTCTTGTGTTATTGGACCTATCAACCGCCTTTGGAGTCGGAGGAGTTGTCCTTAAATGGATTACATCGTACCTGAAGTACAGATCGCAGGTGGTTAAGATCTGTGATTCAACATCTTCTCCTGCTGAGTTGAAATATGGAGTCCCCCAAGGATCAGTCCTCGGACCATTGTTTTCATCATGTATTCTTCTCCTCTTGCAAGCATCGCACGTAGGCACGGTATAATGATTCATCTCTACGCTGACGGCACACAACTTTATATACCTTTCGATCCATCCGACCCAGCAAGCGAATTGTCTGCAAAACATCGCTTGGAAAACTGCCTTGCAGATATGAGATCATGGATGCTTGTAAACAAACTAAAGCTAAATGAATCTAAGTCAGAACTGCTCATTGTTTCATCTAAGTATCAACAACGTCTGATAAAAACACAACATGTAAATATTGGTAGTGCACGGATTACTCCCGCTGCATTTGTACGAAATCTTGGTGTTGTCTTTGATATGAATATGTCTATGGATACACATGTAAAGAAAATTTGTCAGTCTGTGTATTATAATATCCGTAACATTAAAAGTTTTAGGAGAACTCTGGATGACAAATCAGCTGCGATCTTGGTACATGCATTTGTTTATCTCGGTTGAATATTGGTAATGTTCTTTTGTTCAATATTTCTAAACAAAATCTAGATAAACTACAACATGCCCTGAACGCAGCAGCCAGAGTCCTCTCTAAGACCTCCAAATTTGATCACATTTCACCTGTTTTACAGAAACTTCATTGGCTACCAGTACGTGAGAGAATCCAATTCAAAATATTACTTTTAGCGTGGAAAATAGTCAACGGTTTAGCTCCAAGTTATCTCCATGAACTTATTTCACCATATATTCCTCAACGTAGTCTCCGATCATCTAATAAGTGTCTTCTTGTGACACCTAGGACACACACTACTTATGGGAATAGGGCATTTTCATCAGCAGTAACAGCTCTCTGGAATACTCTACCGATAGGCATTCGCACATCCTCATCCTTAGACAAGTTCAAATTGCAACTTAAGACCCATTTGTTTCAATCACACTTTAATCAGGTACTCCCATGATCCTTATTTTTGTATAAATAATTATTTGTATGAATCGTTTGTATCTTTTCTTTGTATCAATTTCTCTCCAGCGCCTCGGAATAGTTTTCTAGATAGATGGCGCTATATAAATGCTTATTATTATTATTATTATTAAGGTCCTCTGTAGAGACACCGCACCCTGTGGTAGCACACCACACTGCAAAGTTGACCTTGTTTTGCCAAAATTTCATCGGGCTTGAATTCCAAGCCTGGACAAATTTGTCCGAGGTCACCCGTGGCAGACGATATTTTTATAACACGTCGGGGTACTGCGCCTCGGACCATTCGTCGAACTCGCCGGGTATGCTCGCTCGTATCTGAACGCGGGCTTCGACGAGTTGTGGCACACTCTTTGCGCCGGCTTGCACCCCAGGCTGGTACTGCGCATCGCTATTAAACTGAAACGGTGACTCCATAATACAACCATGTTTATTACAATGACTCAACTTCAAAATGAAGAAGCTACGACTCTCAATTCACCTGTAGACAATACAGGCGGAAAGCTCCATGTCGCCCTCCGAGAACTCCATTATGAGGTTGGCTATCACAACGTGGGTTCATCCTCTGAAGTTATGCTCCGCTCTAGGGCTAGAACTACTGTCGACAGAAAGATTGAGATTCCACATGGGTTATATACCTTTGAAGATCTATCAACAATCTTAATAGAAGCGGTTCCTATTTTAACACTCAAAATAAACAAGCATAATGGTATTATTGCTTTAACTATCCTAGATGATATCGAGATAAAACTCAATAAAGATTTACGTCGGATTCTGGACATTGACGAAAAGGGTTGGTTTGGTGGGATGTATGAGGGAGACAACCCGGTACAATTTATTCCCCACAAGTGGTTTTATATTTATCTCGAC
Source organism: Astropecten irregularis (assembly GCA_963971285.1). Lineage (NCBI taxonomy): Eukaryota > Metazoa > Echinodermata > Asteroidea > Paxillosida > Astropectinidae > Astropecten > Astropecten irregularis. Next base: position 7,320,238 of record OZ020244.1, on the reverse strand, counting down.
CAACTCTCAACCAGCTCTAATCATGTTGATGGTGCTCCCTCGACCCTGTTTGCGATAGTCCCAGCCGCAGCTGGTGGTACTGTAGACATAACCCCTCCATACCCCATGTATAAAAAATTACAAATTGGATATATTCATCAATTAAAAATACGTGTGTTAGATGAAAAAGGTGTGGTAGTGAAAAACCATCAGAGACCCATCACCGCAGTTCTTGAGATTCGAGAAAATGCCTAAGCTGCCAACAGCGCCGCCAGTCGAGACGAGTGAAATAGAGTCGATATATCCTAAGCTCGATCCACCCGGGTCGCAACAAGACGAGGGGTCTAGCTTTCGTCTTACTGAAATCTGCGATCTCGAGCGCCGCCTAGAGCACGAGAGAGATGAAAGAGCCAAGCTATACAAAAAATACCGCAGAGCTATTAACGTCGTTGATGGCGTTGACACAGTATTGGTCGCATTTAGTCTGGGAATGGGTGCGGCAGGTGTGGGTCTGCTCTCCACGATTATAGCCGCACCCGTTGTCGTTGCACTCGAGGCGGCTGCTCTCGTTTGTGGTCTGACCGGTATTGCCGGGAAATACGTCTCACGGCGACTCCTAGTAAAAGCCGAAAAACACGACGAGATTCGCATTATCGCCCTATCTAAGCTCAACAGCATAACGGGTGTGATCTCAAACGCGCTTAGCGATGGGCACATCTCCCAATCCAAATTCAAAGCTCGTACTCGACGAAGTAGAAAAATATAGCCAAATGAAGGCTGATATTCAGAAAAAAATCTCGCAAAGCTTACGCCGCTCAAGGGAGCGAAGCGGTAAAAAAACGAGCTCATGGCCGAGGCCCGAGCCTCACTAATGAAAGAGCTCGCTGCCGCCAAACCGACATCGACATAAAATGTGGTTGCTTCAAACTTTTTCATACATCGCGCACATCCCCTGATCGCCCGCTGCAAAGACAGGCCTAGTTAGTGGCCTGTTAGCCCCCTTCCGGCTTTTTTGCACATTTTTTTTTTGTCTACATGGCATTGGACTGTTTTTTACCAACCACTGTAAAACAAAAAAAATAGCGCCCCCATGGCTGATTGCTATAGAGGTGACCTTTGACCCGCTTCCTCCTCGGGTAGATCGACACCAACCTTGGTGTTAATCATTAACGCGGCGTTCCTGTATGAACGTCGTTGCTATGTTGTGTTCCTTAGATACAGTGTTCCTGCATGAACGTATAAGCCATCTTTTTGTAATTTTCCCTTTGAGCCACCCTATGTCTATAGACATTTTCATTTTGCCACAGTCCTCTTTATACCCAATTATGTTATCTGTCCAACCAAGTCAGACAACTATTCCATGCGATCGGACTTTGGTCTGTGTTATCAGATAAAACCACACTGTGGGCTGATGTGTGATGACGTTCCCGCCGTAGCCTGCGTCAGTAACTTGTGGCCAACATGCCTGCAAGTGAAGCTAACACTCACATCTGGTGTTCCTGTAGGAACGCCGTTGCTATGGTGTTGTTTACCTTGGATACCATGTTCCTGTAAGAACGCCTGGTCATGTCCATAACAACCAATAAATGTAAACCATTGGGCTGGGGGCCGGCACGGGCTGTGCGCCAAAACCGCTACTTTATATACTACTTGTACCTTAGATACTGCTTTCCTTGTATGAACGTCGTTGCTATGCTATTGTGTACCTTAGATACCGCGTTCCTTGTATGAACGTCGTTGCTATGCTATTGTGTACCTTAGATACCGCGTTCCTTGTATGAACGTCGTTGCTATGCTATTGTGTACCTTAGATACTGCGTTCCTTGTATGAACGTCTTTGCTATGCTATTGTGTACCTTAGATACCGCATTCCTTGTATGAACGTCGTTGCTATGCTATTGTGTACCTTAGATACCGCGTTCCTTGTGGCTGCGTTCGAGCGAGCTACTCGTGTTAACACGAGTATACTCCTGAGCGCTCGAACAGCCGGAGTACGACACTCGGGTCCGCGAGAGTATACTCTCCAGCGTCGGGGAGTATACTCCTGCACCGGAGAGTATTGCGCGCGCATCACTCTCGTGTTACCGGGAGTAACCGCTCGAACGCAGCCTGTATGAACGTCGTTGCTATGCTATTGTGTACCTTAGATACCGCATTCCTTGTATGAACGTCGTTGCTATGCTATTGTGTACCTTAGATACCGCGTTCCTTGTAAGACCGTCGTTGCTATGCTATTGTGTACCTTAGATACCGCATTCCTTGTATGAACGTTGTTGCTATGCTATTGTGTACCTTAGATACCGCATTCCTTGTATGAACGTCGTTGCTATGCTATTGTGTACCTTAGATACCGCGTTCCTTGTATGAACGTCGTTGCTATGCTATTGTGTACCTTAGATATCGCATTCCTTGTATGAACGTCGTTGCTATGCTATTGTGTACCTTAGATACCGCGTTCCTTGTATGAACGTCGTTGCTATGCTATTGTGTACCTTAGATACCGCATTCCTTGTATGAACGTCGTTGCTATGCAATTGTGTACCTTAGATACCGCGTTCCTTGTATGAACGTCGTTGCTATGCTATTGTGTACCTTAGATACCGCGTTCCTTGTATGAACGTCGTTGCTATGCTATTGTGTACCTTAGATGCATGAACGTTGTTCTCTGGATCTAGATCTGGATAATTACTCCGACAAAGCGGGTTCCCGCATCGCGTCAAGTGTTGATTTTTGTGGAGGGAAAAAGAACAGGCCCGAGGATTGAACCCAGTCCACATTGGTGAGAGGCGAGTGCCTAACGTACTTTCCATCTATGACGCCGTGTTGAAATGCTGTACAAAAGGTACTACACCTTTATGCATGAATACATGAAGGTCACTCTAATACAGGCTATAGAGTGGCCTTTGGACCGTTATAATTAGCCGCATGCCCGGGCGAGCGTGGGGGGTAGATGTTAATGATTAACACCAAGGCTGGTGCCAATCACCAACGCGGCGCGCGCAATGGAGTGACCTTTTTACCGTGATAACGTGCCTGGTGCGCGACAAGCCCGGGTGCGCCTGGTGCTCGGGCGAAGTGGCCCAGAACCCCCATTTTATATACTACTCTTCAAGTTGAGACAGAGATGGGTCCGGAGACCCAACATCAAGTGTATTCGTCTTGAGACATGGCAGCTATAGACTTGTGCACAGTGGCAAAGTTTGGTCGATGACTGGTGGCAGCCGATCGTACTGGGGTATATTTATACGCGACTGGCAATTAGTCTGACGAAAAGTGTGGAGATGCTGTTTGTTCTATTAATTACTCGATTAAGCAGACACCGGATGCCAGGATTTTGCCCAATTTCTCAGTTCTCGTAGATGTTTGATAACACAATTGAGTATGACACTTGTAAACATGTCACACCAAGTTCGGGTGTGGAACATTGTTTCGACCACCCAATGGTCTTTTGTGTTTCTTAACAGAATATCCGGTACCTTATTTGTAAAATAGAAAGCGGGCTAATATATCCGTCTGCATCGGTCAAAACACGTTTAGTGCTGAGACTCTTCATGTGTTGTCCAAGCCAGATTCGTTTGTCCAGCGAGCTGTGGTGTTAATTCTCTAGACTAGAGTTTGGTACTTTATCTCGTTTACATACACTGCGAACAAATTGAACAAATTGATCGGTCAACTTCCTATAGCTCCATGGTCATAACATGTTACGGCTGAGACACTACATATGTTGCCAAACCAGATACTTCAGTGCAGCGAGCTGTGGGGGAGTTGATTCCCCTGACTGTTTGGTACTTTGACTCGTACATACACTGCGAACAAATTTAACCGTCTGCATCGGTCAAAACAGGATCAGAGACACTACATAATTATGTTGTCCAATCCAGATACCTTACAGTGCAGTGAGCTGTGGGGAGTTTATTTCCAGAAGGTTCGGTACTTAATCTCGTACATACACAGCGGATTGAATTTAACAGTCAGCATCGGTCAAAACAGGTTTAGAGCTGAGACACAACATATGTTGTCCAAGCCAGATTTCTTTGTTCAGCGAGCTGTTGGGAGTTTATTCCCAGACTGGTTAGGGACTTTATCTCATACATACACTGCAAACAAATTGAATCGTCTGCATCGGTCGAAATTTCGACCATTCGGAACAAAGGTAACCTTTTGAGTTCAATGTGTTCACCGAGAACAAGTATTGATTATCGAATATGTTCGAAATAACTTGCTCCGTTTACAGTTAGCTGTTTCTTAATCAACTTCAAGTAAAATATATTCAAAATATATTTCGTACGGCTTCAGTTTAGAGCATAACCTGCATTAAAATATACGATTGGCAGCGTATTCAATATGATGTGGTCTTCACAAGCACCAACAGCTACAGTGATGGCAAAGCGCAGACACTTCATCAGAGAAATGTTACGGAGAAATCATTACCGAACCAAGTTGGAACCAATACCAAGATCGCCATCCTCCCATATGCAGGTCTGGCTTCCAATAAGATCAAGAAAATCCTTAAACAAGCTGATATTAAGGTACAGAGGCGGCAAGAAACTGGAATCCTCATTTAACACCCATAAAGACAAACAAGATTCCAACATTAAGGCAGGCGTGTACCGAATTCCATGCTCATGTGGCAAAGTATATATTAGTGAGACAGGACGGGATTTTAATACCAGGCTCAAAGAACAGAGCACACGGCAGGAAAGGCGAATTGGACAAATCGGCCATTATCAAACACTCAACCACTGCAGACCATGTAATTGAATGGCAACATGCTTCCCTCATAGTGAAAGAATCTAATTGGCACACTCGTCGCATCAGAAAAGCCATAGAGATACACAAGCATGATACTGTCCCAAAGGACATTGGTCTCTTTCTGAGTAACATTTGGCACCCTATCCTCCCACACAGCCAAAGCCATGTCCAGCCTACTACTGACACACCTGACCGAACAGGCAATCCTCACTCACACAATACGTCCCAGCGAGCAGCCACTGGATCCACACACACTCCAGTGAGCACCAATCAGAAAAGCCCTTCCACACATCGGATCCTCTCACACCCCAGTGAGCACCAATCACAAAGCTCCTCCACTATTCACTATTCACTATTCAATACTATTCACTATTCAATACTATTCACTTTGCTGGAAAGCTAACACAATCTTCACAAATTTGAATTTAAATCCTGTTGCGTTTTTTTTTTGATACACACTGTATAATAATCGTGTTCACTGTTCAGCCTTCATGGGGTGTTATAATGTGTCATCGTGTACTATCGTTGACCTGTACATGCATGTATGGGACTACGTCTGTGTGTACGTACGTGAGGCAGTAACTGCATGCCTTGTCGGCCAACACTCCGCGAAATTACCCTACTTTACTGAAGGAATATTAATAATTATGGACGATATTAGCTTAACGAATTTTGCATTATACCTTATCAGAACAAAAATGGCATTGCTCAATGCCTCGTGTTGTATTCGCAGCCTGGCTTACCTGGCAGGCGGCAGGTACCGCACGCGTTGCTGCGATGAGTCCACACACAAAACCAGGCGATGTAGACACGGTGATTCTGTACATGAGACTGACGGGCGTGAACACTTGTACGGATGGCCACGCAAGCGTGGTCACGCCCCAGTGGTTTATTGCATAACAATGAGGATAACGCATACTAAAGTATAACATAATGATAACGTATACTACATACCTCCCCGTTATTTCTTTAAGGGGTTGGCGGGCGATTTACAGCTTTTTTTATAAGCACGAAAAAATTAGTCAAAAAAATAGTCATTTGCTGATTATGATTTGTGTAAACATGTCAGTTCATTACACTTAAATCGGCAACATACTAAGGAGTGGCTACCATAATCAATCGCAATCTACAGAAGATGCATTTCGGTTTCATCCTTTAAATTTTAAAGATCACAGTAAGTTCCTTTCTCATAACTCTTAATAATAAGTTTTCTTCAAATTACACGTACTTCCAAGGATAATTTTCTTCCTTAACAAAAACTATTTCCATAACCTTAACTGATGCAAACCACTGAAAAGCGTTTTACTTCAAATTGTTTGTCAAAGATGAGTTTTATTCATATTTTTTTTCTTCTCATGCTGTTCATCTAACTTATATATTACATAAAGGGCATTCAGTTTCTCGACTCAGACTTCTTACTCTTCCTTACAATAAAGTGAACAGCATTTTCAACATTTTTTTCTTCTCATGCTGTTCATTTAACTTATATATTACATAAAGGGCATTCAGTTTCTCGACTCAGACTTCTTACTCTTTCTTACAATAAAGTGAACAGCATAGGTTTTAACGGTGTGAATAAACTCCGTTTTAAAACTTTATCTCATAAACTCTCTCTGTATTCTTTAGTGTTTGGCACAACACTTCGTCTTCCGTAATTCCGCGAATTTGTGCAACTTTTTCTGCCACATGTATCGCCATCGTTGGAACGCTGTGGATAGCCTGGCTTGTCTTTGGGGGGAAATAAGGAGCATCCGTTTCGAGGAGGAGCTTGTCGAGGGGGATGTGGTGAGCTACGCTCGCTGCTGCATTGCTTTCCCAGGTGATGACATTTGTAAGTCCCAGACATAAATTTGGGAACATTTTACACCATATCTTGGCTCCATCCCAGTCATTCATGTAGCAATGGAGGTGGATCTTGTGCGGTCTTGGGAGGGATTCAGATGTGATTCTCAAACAGTCCTCCTCGGCCTCTCTACAATGGATCACTACTGGTAGATTCATGTCAGCGGCCATTCTTAACAGTTTCCGGAAGACAGACTGCTGGCATGTCTTGTGTCGACCATGACCTCGTGAATAATCTAAGCCTATTTCACCCAAGGCGCAAACTTTCGGATGATCAAGGAGGCGCTTTATTGCTTGTTCTGCTTCTGAGTTATAATTTTGAGCATTTTTAGGATGGAAACCAATAGCGCCATAGACATTCTCGTCGGATATTAGCTCTTTTATTCTCTCCTCGTCACGTAGAGTGCTAATATCACAAAATACAGCAACACACCCTTTAAACCCTTGAGTATCGATTCCCTTACGAACGTGAAAATCGCTGAGACGTCCCGAATGATGGGAAGCAAGGAAGAGCCGATCTAAGTGACAGTGAGAATCCGCGTAGTTTCCTTTCACTGGGGAGTGAGCACGAATTAAGAGTTGCTGTAGGGTTCTCCAGTGGAGTATGGACGAAATGCGTTTTGGGAATTTCAGATTTCGCTCTGGTAGTGCGGGCAGCCCTACATACTCATCGTAGGCATCCCATACGTTGGTCTCATCGGCCGTAAATACCGAATACTCATCGCCCAACTGATGCCGGGCAACGAAATTCAGTAAATCGGGGGTGCATCGTAAGCCAAGGCGCTCGCAGATATACTCTACGAAGGTATCAACAAGAGATGCCAATTCTGGGAGATGGTGTTCCAAGAGGAGCGGACCATGGGAATTTACGTGGGCTGCTATCTCCCATCGGCGGCACTTCCAGCAAGCAACGAGGGGGTAGAGGAACCACCAGGTGGTATCACAAACATGCCTACTGACAACATGTCGCTTCAGTTTGTGTGTTTTGTGACTGCAACCGGGTTGGGGGCATATTTGATTTCGCCTACGGGTTGGGCCCTGCCGCTTTTCCTGGGGTGTTGATTGTTTGGGGAAAGAGAGCGATATTGAAACAGCCTCCAGTTCCGGAATGTCCGTGATACAGGACAGATCTGATAGTCGTGATGCTTGCAGATTTGGTTGGGTAGTTAGTCTCAAAGCGTCCACTTTTTCGTCACTGGCAACCGGAGGCGAGGCTACCTCTAACGAAGGAAGTTGCTCCTCATCGGTAGATTCCGTATAATCTGGGACGAATTCTGCTTCCTCCATAATTCCTTCGCATAAAATAAGAAGTGTGGTTAGAACACGTTTACCCGCCACAAAGTTTTTGTGCACTTAGTTTCTAAAAATTAAGTTTCTAAAAATTAATTTTAGGTCTTATAATTGTGTTCGCTTCCCAACTGATGCCGGGTAGCAGAACGAGTGTGCGGCAATGGACTAAACAGTTTAATACAAGTGATAGTCGCTTAGCTTGGAGGGGGGTTTACTGACTCTCCCGCTTCTGGTGGAGACAGTTTGGGTAGTCTGGTAATCTCGGTCAGGGTTGAATAATGATTCAATCCCCAAGTTTGTGGATTTATCTTCCTCCTGTGGTGCTTCGATACTTAAAAATTTGCTGCGTTGTCTGCGCATCCAAAATGGCAACTCCCTATCCTCGCATCTTTTGATGAGATCATGGTGAACCACAGTACACGTTTTCTTACCACAGATACGGTAAAGCTGAGGAGAGAGCACCTCGGTGATAAGGAAGGGACCTTGCCAAATCGGTTGCAGTTTCCTTGAATGGCCAGTTTTGTGAGCCATGTTCAACTTGTATACGACATCTCCTTCCCCATACTTTTTTTTATTCGTAGAATGGTCATAGTACTTTTTCTGATAATTCTGTGAACTCCCGACCGTTTTCCTTGCCAGGGAGTGGACTTCAGTCAACCTTTCCTGTAGCTTTGACACGTAATCGCAAGGTTTGTCACCTTCTGTGCTAATAGTGGGTTTAATGTCAAAGACCAGATCGAGAGGTTGCCTTACCTCCCTTCCCAACATCATTAAATTTGGAGTGAGACCCGTTGTACGGTTAGGCAGGGCACGAATAGCACCAGTAATGATGGGGAGGTCTTCATCCCATCTTTTGTTGTTTCCCTTCAGGGAACATCTCATTATCTGTAAAATAGTGCGGTTGGACCGTTCCACTTGACCATTGGAACTAGGATGGTACGGCGTTGTACGTGTCTTGGCTATATCTAGCACGTCACAAACTGCTTGGAAAAGCGAACTTGTAAAACTGGCGCCTTGGTCAGTGTGGATTTGTAGGGGACACCCAAACCGTGAAATGAAATTATCAACAACAGTTCTAGCTATTCTTTCGGCTTTTTGATCAGGGAGGGGGTATGCTTCGATCCATTTTGTGAACTGGCATATAAGCATCAGAATGTATTTATTATCAGTTTCCGAGGGAGTAAACGGGCCTAGTACATCTAGATGAATGCGTTCGAGTGGTGCTCCTGCGTGATACAAGGACATTTCGGCCCTAGCTTTCCGAGATGGTTTTTTGTATACATTACACTCCTTACATGATTTGACATAAAGGGAGACATCACCTGCCATACCATACCAGAAAGCGGATTGTCGAACCTTTTGCAAAGTTTTATTTATTCCGGGGTGCCCAGCTAGTTTAGCCTCATGGCAAAGACTCATGACCTCCCGTTTGAGTTTAGAGGGGACAACAAAAAGTAATCTGGAAAATGGTTCTTCTTCCCATTTGTAATACAGAGTCCCGTTTTCTACACGTAAGAGCGGTAAATTGCACCAAAGATATTTAACGGTGGGGGAACTGAGTTGAATTTCACGTTGCCCAGGGGCATATGAGTTTTCAATCCACTGCAGTGGATGTTTTAGGTCGTCGTCTTCCATCTGAGCCGATCTTAATTGGACAGAGGTGTATTTAGTAAACAGTGAGGCGACCCCGACATCCGGCGGATGCCGGTCGTCAGTGTCGGACTTTCTGTTTTTTAGCTCTGTGGGGGTCTGTTCACATTCGCTGCACATGTACTTATTTGGCGGACTGCAAGGGGGAGAACATCATCAACATCATTTTCAAATTGTTCCCATTGGGAGTGTACGCGAGCGCAAAATCGGCAACCACCACAAGGAAGGTCCCTGATATTACAGCCCGCTGTATAGCAATCGCAGGAAGGAACATTGGCTGGTATTCGTGAAAGTGCGTCAGCGTTCGTATGCATAAGTCCCTTCCGGTGTAGGACAACCATGTCGTACTGACTTAGTTCCTCCATCCACCTTGCTAGCATTCCTGAAAGGTGTTTGAAATTCATTAACCAGGCTAAGCTACTGTGATCTGTCCGAACAAAAAACTTCCTTCCAAGCAGATAATGCCGAAACTGACGGGTAAAACGGACAAGTGCTAAAAGTTCCTTTCGTGTGGTGCAGTACTTGCGCTGTGAGGGAGTTAGTGTATAACTTGCATAGCTAATGACCTTTTCAATACCGTCTTGTATTTGAATAAGTTCCGCTCCTATCGCAGTGTCGGATGCATCTGTGTCTAGGACGAATATTTCGTCATTATTTCTAGGGAATGAGAGAACAGGAGCCGAGGTAAGTGCAGATTTCAATTGGTTAAAAGCTTGTTGGTGCTTTTCCCTCCAGATAAATGCTGTGTGCTTCTGAGACAGCTCATACAAGGGCTGGGCCAATTCAGCCAGGTGTCTGATATGTGACCGATGGTAATTTACAAGGCCTAGGAATGTTTGTACTTCCTTTTTCGATGTTGGTGTGGGCCAGTTCTGGACAGCAGACACGCTTTCTGGGTTAGGAGTAATCCCATGTTTGCTCACTAGCTTTCCCAAGAACAGTACCTCACGTTGAAACAGGTTACATTTTTTCGCTTTCAATTTTAGGTTGTGTTCCCGGAACCTTTTAAGTACTTTGATAAGGTTTCGCATTGAGTCTTCAAAGTTTTGCCCTAGAATAATAATATCGTCAAGATACGCTAGAGTCTCTGTGCTGGTAAGTCCTTTAAGGATCAGTGTCATAGCACGTTGGAACGTGGCAGGGGAATTGCATAAGCCAAAGGGCATGCGTTGGTATTCAAAGAGACCGTATTTGGTTGTAAATGCGGTCTTATGTCTATCTTCTTCTACTAGTTCGATTTGATGATATCCACTGCACATGTCCAACGTACTGAAAAACTCAGTCCCTTCTAAGATATCTAAACATTCGTCAATGTTTGGTAATGGGAAAGCGTCTTTGGTTGTTAACTGGTTGAGTGCTCTGTAATCTATACAATAACGAACTTTGCCATCCTTCTTTCTTACTAGGACTGGAGGGGACGCCCATCCTGAGTTAGATGGTGTTATAACCCCGGCTTCTAGAAGCGTATCTAAATGTGCCTTTTCTTCTTTCTCGAATCCTAATGGTGTCCTTCTCATTTTCTGTCTAATGGGAGGCGCATCACCAGTGTGAATGGGGTGTTTGATTTCTGAAAATTTCCCGAGGTCCATATCATTTTTAGAGAACACGTCAGCATACTTCGCTAACGTAGAAGCTAAAGTACTGGCTTGCCTTGGAGACAAATTTACACAAGATCTCGTCCAGAGATCTACAATATGGGAGGGTAATTTGGTAACCTGTCTAACCTGAATTTCACACCGAGTCCAACAGCTGCCGGTCTCTGTGTCTGTTTGTGGGGACGGGGTTTCGGCTTTATTTATGATTTGATCTTCTTTCAAAGGGCTTGACTGGTCATCTAGAACAACGGAGTGAATTTCCTCTGCTCTACCTATATTGTGGCCCCTCCCTAAGTGTATGTATCGGTCGGTATCGTTTCGCATCAGAATTGGCACTGTTTTTACACATGGGTCTGCATTTTTTAGTGAAACCACTATGTACGGAATAAGGAGTTCCTTATGATCACGCTCTGGACCGTGGATGAGGTACGTCTTTTCTTTATCCCCATAGAGTTCAGCTGTAGCTCTAACAGCAGTGTTTGGGGGTACCACGATTTTCTTATTGATAATTAAGAAAATCTAACCCAATGATGGCCGTGTCTTCTATGGGTGCTAAGAACAAATCCCAAATATAAAACTGGCCACCTATTGCTAACTCTAATTGAGGAATTTTTTGGGCAATCATATTACTGCATTTCTCCGCTCCCCGGAGCAACACTTGCTCGGTGGGTTTAGGACGTCGTTTGATTTGCTCCCACAAGTTCTGATTTATAAGGGAGAGTTGTGCTGCAGTGTCGACTACGGCCACTGTGTGAATCCCTTGAACTCGGATAGGAATAACTAAACTCACGCCCGGGTTGGTAGAAAAGTGAATTTCACGCAACTTGTCCTGAGAGTGATCTTGAGAGTACCTATTTTGTGCTTGGCCATTGGAGTTACCTTTGACCGGCTGATGGCCAGTACAACCGGTCTCTAGTTGTTTAAAGGTAGTGTTTGGGTTCTGTAAGTAGGAGACGGGGAACGACGATTGGGGTTGGTAGTGGTGGGAAACTGTGATGTACTATTGGGGCATTCCCTTGCAAAATGCCCTGCTTGACTGCACTTAAAGCACGTTTGTCGAGAGGGGGAAAACTGTGGTGAACTATTGGGACATTCCCTTGCAAGATGCCCTGCTTGGCTGCACTTAAAGCACATTTGTCGAGAGGGGGATGCCGGAGGTGGTTGGCTACGATAAGGTGTTGTCCTAAGTGGCGAGGGACTGCGATGTGTTAACGGAGCTCGATTAGGTGAGATGCTTGGCTTTGGTGTGGGTGTGCTGGGACCAATTCGGCATGGTGAATCATCCTGACGCTGTTGGAGCGTACGCGACCGAGGCTCGCGACCTGTCGCGCTGGACCTACTTGCTGATGTGGTTTCAGACTCAAGACGTTTAAGATGGGACAACAAATTACGCATATTTTGATTGACTTCTGACCAGTCCAAGCAAATGTCGATCTGGTCAGTTCCAGTCTGCCTGACTTGAACTTGTTTTACTGTTGGGGGTCCAGTATCAACATGTTCATTAAATTATACATGTCGAATTCTCGGTCTACTAGATCGCGACAGCAGTCTGTGATTATGCTGGGCTGTTTGTGTAAATTGGATTGCTTCATTAAGCGTTTTGGGATCCCGGTAAAATGCTAATTCTGCTGCATCTACATCGGCACACCCCCTTAAAAATGCTTCCCTAGCAATCATTTCAAAAATCTCTGGACTAGCTGTGTGGTAGGCCCGCGTGGTTATTTGTCTTACACGTTGTCCAAATTCGAGTAGGGACTCTTCTTCCCGCTGGCGGAGAGAAGAAAGTTCGGCTCGTTGTACGATTGGATCGTGGATTTTACCAAACATTTTCATTAGTTGCTGTTTGGTTTGTTGATAGTTACGCATGGTTTGAGGTTCTTGCCATGCGTAACAATCCAATGCTTTACCTGTTAATGCACCAACTAGTTGCAAAAGTTTGGTATTTTCATCCCATTGACAGCACTCGGCCATAACTTCAAATTTCATGGCGAAGGCATGAAAATCCCCTGTCCCATCATAAGGTACTAATCTGGGAAATTGTCTGGTCTGAGGTTGAGCTGTAGAAGTGGGTGCGGTTGACGTTACTCCTGTGCTTTGTTCGGGTTGTAAGGGTGGGATTTGATTGTTCGCGCTGCCCTGCACTGGCGTTGGAATGTTTGGAAGACCAGCCCCAGGAATGGGAAAGACCGGCTTTTGTTGAATGAAAAGGAGCGGCTTTTGTTCAGTTTTCGTAATATGGGGTGGTAAGGGTGGAGCCTTTTCTCCTATGGCTTTTAGAGTTGCGTCAATTACTTTGTCCCCAGTGCTTTTTTGTGTTAGCTTTAATGGCGGGAATTTATTTTCATCTGCTGACGAAGCCGTGATTGAATTCGAGGATTCTTTGGTATCTAATTTGTTCCCTAATTCCTGAATGGCATTGATGGTCTTTGTTGTGTTTACCTCTACCATTTTCATGAACATTTGCATCTGGTTTGCAAGCATTGTGATTGCCTTGGCAGTTTCATTTGTGCTCGATTGTTCAGTGCCCTCTTTTGTATGAATTGCGGGTTCATCCGCGTATTTCAAATCAATTAGTTTTTTCTCTGCGAGTTCATTTAATTTGGATTGTAAGGCGGGAGTATCATGAAAATCATCGATTGTAACGAATCCTTTCTTCTCTCTTACAGAATGTATAATTTGCGCAAATTTGATCCCAATCCCTGGTAAGGTAGTGAGTTCTTTGACAGAGGCGTTGTTAATATTTAGGCTCATTGTGGGGAGTCTGAATAATCCTAATTATGTACTTCTACTAAAGATTACAAAATTGTATCAAAACTGCTCATTGCCTGTGGCAAGTCACCCTTTTTGCTGTTAACGCCTTCTGCTGGGGGTGACGCCCAGCAGTTTGACCAGATTAACAGCAACAATTTTGAACACGATAATGAGGTATTGTTATTAGACAATAATGAGTTATCGAAATTGCTAATATGCAAAAAAAACGCAGCGAGCAAAGTGAGATTGAGCAGTTTTGAATTGGTTTTATACAACGATAAGATCAATAATTACTATGTTATTGGTTGTAAATTGATAGTCCCCTCAAGAAGACTTTATGAACGTCAGCAAAGTTGAAATTATAGCAGTCTCAACAGATGCAGAAACTGTAAAGCCCTTATACATTCAATAAGATTTTGAGACAAGGAATCGTAAAGTTGTCCGCAGCCTTTTGGATATCGGCAGAGTCTTTTTCCAGCCGACAATTATTATTATTTCTTTTCTTTTTTTATACTGGTCTCTCTTTGGAGGTGAACAAGACTTCAGAATTAAATAAGTGAATACAGATCAAGGGAAATAAATTAAGTCTTTTTAGGAGGATTTATCCTCGTCGCCAATGTTGTATTCGCAGCCTGGCTTACCTGGCAGGCGGCAGGTACCGCACGCGTTGCTGCGATGAGTCCACACACAAAACCAGGCGATGTAGACACGGTGATTCTGTACATGAGACTGACGGGCGTGAACACTTGTACGGATGGCCACGCAAGCGTGGTCACGCCCCAGTGGTTTATTGCATAACAATGAGGATAACGCATACTAAAGTATAACATAATGATAACGTATACTACAGTAACTTCCACACATCGGATCCTCTCACACCCCAGTGAGCACCAATCACAAAGCTCCTCCACTATTCACTATTCACTATTCAATACTATTCACTATTCAATACTATTCACTTTGCTGGAAAGCTAACACAATCTTCACAAATTTGAATTTAAATCCTGTTGCGTTTTTTTTTTGATACACACTGTATAATAATCGTGTTCACTGTTCAGCCTTCATGGGGTGTTATAATGTGTCATCGTGTACTATCGTTGACCTGTACATGCATGTATGGGACTACGTCTGTGTGTACGTACGTGAGGCAGTAACTGCATGCCTTGTCGGCCAACACTCCGCGAAATTACCCTACTTTACTGAAGGAATATTAATAATTATGGACGATATTAGCTTAACGAATTTTGCATTATACCTTATCAGAACAAAAATGGCATTGCTCAATGCCTCGGAAATCGGAACTGATCGCTGTTGAAACTTGTAAGATGCATTACGCTAGTGCAGTTTACTGCAGTGCCGCTATGATGAAAACAAGGTTAATGCTGCTTGTTTAGTTTCTTCTGGGTAATCACGATTAATCGATTAATCGCAATTATTTCCTCCGCGATTAATCGATTAGTGAAAAGCACTAGTCGCCCAGGCCTGATCAACATTTCCGTCCTGGTTTAGCAGTTGGTAAAAATGCTCTTTCCAACGGTTGGATATGCTATCCATATCTGTAAGCAAATGGTACCCATCAGCGGATTTCACTGGCGAGACTGTGTTTGTGCGAGGGCCATAGATCACCTTAAGTGCTGGAAAGAGTCCCTTTGAGTCATTACTGTCTGCAAGCATCTGTAATTCTTCTGCTTTTATACTTCATCAGGTGGTTTTCATGTTCCTGGTTTCTTTTTGCACCTTGGCTTTTATGTTGCAGAAATAAGCCTTGCTTGCGGCAGTATTTTCCTTCAAATGACACAGGTATGCCCTGTGCTTCTCCTCTAAAAGTGCTTGAAATTTGTCTTCATTGTCACTGAACCAATCTGGTGTTTTCCATTTTGGGTGACCGAGAACCTTACTAGATGTTGAAGACAATGCTTCCTTTAGATCACTCCATGTATCTTCAACGCTGAGTGGTTCCTCCATTTCCTGTTCCTGTAGTACTCTGCCAATTGCTTGTGCAAGGGCATTTTGGTGGTGTTCTTTAGCCAGTTTCTGGATATCTATCTTTTTAGAAGTAGAAGATGCAAGTTTGCGTCTTGGTATTGTGACGTGACGGAAAGCCGGACTATGGATCTTACAAGATCTGTTGAGCATTCTGCACCCCTCATAGCTCTTGCCACCAGTACTTCATTTATGTCCTCCGGAACGGGTGATCACATAGTCCAAAAGATGGAAGTGTTTGGACCTTGGGTGCATCCAAGTGTATGTCGGGTTCGTTGAAAAAGGTGTTAGTGATGCTGAGATGATGCTGTGTGCAAAAACTGATTAGAAGGTTGCCGTTAGAATTCTTGTTCCCTTTCCCGAATTTGCCAAGTGTTCTCTGGTATGATGCACAGTCCTTTCCAACTCTTGCATTAAAAACACCCAACAGAATCAGTTTTTCTGACTGACCTGGAAAGTGTTTCATTAAATTCTTCTTTTACTTCTTCTGGATATGTCATTGTTGGGGCGTATACATTTATCATGGTCAGGAAACGCTTGTTCCCGATAGGTAACCTAAGCTGCATAAGCCTCTCAGACTGGCCTTTGGGAAGTTATGTAAGCTTATCCGCAATAATGTTGGTGATTGCAAATGCTACACCAGCCTCCCGTCTTTCATCATATCTATGTCAATGGAGTACCTAGCAAGTTCCTTTACTATAAGTGCAGTTCTCCTCTCTGGCCTATCTTTCTTCTCAAGCATGGTTCTTACATTTCATATAGCAATTTTCATCTTTGATTTCTTTGTGTTCTTCCCGCTTGGATGGAGACCCGTTGACCGCGGTAAGCCAACCAGGTTTTGAGAAGAGCGAGCTTTTTTTACCCCCACCTTTTCTAGGGGCTTCCCCTACTGAGGCGGGCAGTGCTGTCTCTAAAAAGAGCTGCCCGTACACCCACATAGCTGCCTTGATCCGCTGTCGCTCTTTCAACGAAATCACGACCGTCTGATGTAGGTCGCCTGTGTGTAGAAATTGTGCTAGCAGCTCCCAGCCACTCAAGCCTTCCACCGTGACACTCCTTCTGTCACCACAGGTCTTGTAACTCATCCCACTTCTAACCCTGTCCAACTCGCCTTGGACAGTACATAATGTAACGAAACAGCCGTAGACTTGTGTACTTTACATAAAAGGGTCGTGTAGTTAAGAGCGCATGTGTGGAGAGCGTGCGTGTGAGTGGTCAAATGGCATGGATGCCGTGCGAGCGTGATTGTCGAGAACGATCTGATCTCAACGTTTGAGGTTGCTCAGAGTGCTATCGGTAAGTGGACTTGTCAAGTAGGCAGGGTTAGTGTCACCGGGTTTGAGCGTAAGTGTGAACCTTGGGCTGGATAGCTAGTGGGACATCGGTTGGTTATAGCGGGTTGCATGTCGTCTGTAGACACCGTTCTGGTGCGGTGACGGCTGGATTGTGATCCCGTGATCGATGTGCTGGCTTGGCCGTGTGAGGTTCATTGTATGAGGATATGAGGATCCCGTGAGGGTTATTATAATCCTCGGGCTCATTGCACCTGGACTACCTGTCCGAAGGGGACTTTCCACGTAGACTGTGGGAGGGTAATTCATTGCATTGAATCCTACATAGTTGGTAGTGAGGTTTACCTGAGTGATCGTTTAGCCACAAGAGTTAGTCTCTGGGAGACTAGGAGACTGTTTGAGTGGTGAGGGTTACCCCGTGAGGTATAACCGAATACATGCAAACAATGCTGTTATGATTTACACTTTTAGTAATTTCTGGTAATCCTCATATTGATTTCTCATAATCCTCATTTATTGATCCTTGTTTAACTATGAATAAACCAATCAAGTCCAAGTTCAGTAATTGGAAACGCTGTGTGTTAGTGAGGTTTATTTATGTCGTTATCAATTATAATCAAAGTGGTGGTAAGCTTCCAACCAACGAACAGCCCCTAGGCTTTGTCCACCGTTCGTTATATCCCCTCTTGTGTTCTGGGTAGCCGCTCACCCTTTCGCAAGGCTAATAAATATATTTGTGAGGGATAAGAGGCGCTGGTAGATGTTCTGCCCCCGCCGCGACCGTCACAATATTAAAGAGTGTCGGAGTCGTCCACCCACCGATCACTCTCTGGACTTCAACACCTTTACTAGGGGTACACCGATGTATAACAGGCCTAGGAAGTTGTGGAAGATGCCCCGCAGTAGTTGTTAACTGACTGTGTGGCCCATGCCGAATACACTCTATTATGCTTGTGATCGCCGAGCGCCATAGTAGAACAACCAGTGCGCAGTATGCTGCTGCCTGCATTGCCAATCCACTGCCCTGCTGCCAGCAGTTTCGTCGTACCCTGACTTGGGGGGCTACCGGGTACTAGGCCTTGCCCAGGGCATGGTACGTGACATGTCCCCAGCTAGCATGGTTAGATATAAAGAGTGTGTCCCCATGCAGTTACATATGAAAAGAGTGTATGTCCCCAGATATGAAGAGTGTGTCCCCAGTAAGATATGAAGAGTGTATGTCCCCATGCAGTTACATATGAAAAAAGTGCGTGTCCCCAGTTAGATATGAAGAGTGTGTGTCCCCATGCAATTACATATGAAAAGAGTGTATGTCCCCAGTAAGATATGAAGAGTGTGTGTGCCCCATGCAGTTACATATGAAAATAGTGTGTGTCCCCAGTTAGATATGAAGAGTGTGTGCCCCATGCAGTTACATATGAAAAGAGAATATGTCCCCAGTTAGATATGAAAAATCACTTGAGGTCAGAAGGTCACCCATTGAAGGTAACATTTGTGATCTAATATCTACCAACCTGAAATGTTGACTTTAGAAATTTAGTGATCACTTTGATTTCTGATAACACTCTATTATATATCTTTCATCATTTTCTTATGACACAGTCTGATTTAATGTATAACTATATACAACAGTCAGTTTGGAATGTTCTCCTGATACTACTTGACATTTTTGGTGCATCATAATGTATCATATTCTTCTGCACTTTGATGATCAAAAAATCCATGCTTGAAGCATGAGATGGCCATTGCTTTATACACACACTGTGCTTATACATGTACATGTACATTGTCACTCACTCAAGCATGCCACAGTGCTCATCATGGCAATGAATGACCGGACCAAGAGGTTTACCTTTGTTGCAGTGCTTCTCTTATTGCGCTACATTGCCAACTTTAATAGAAGCCAGTTGAATAGACATTTTCATGCTAAGAAGAGACCTGACAAGGAGACATCCAGGGTATAAACTTCATGCGCTTTAGCGTTTTTGAGATACGGCCATTTGAAATGTGCTCAAAACCCCCCTTGTTTAGCTCCGCCCACGGCAGAGTCGCGAAAACGTGTCAACGTGCATTTTTTCAAGGCCATAACTTGATAATGGTAATAGTAAAAGAGCTGATAATTTTTAGTTTTACTAACCTTATGCTCTAGATTCATATTCCAACCTTAAATAGTAGATATTAAGTCCACTTTTGTACAGTTATTCACATAGAGTAAGCATTAAAGAGAAGACGAAATGCTGAAGAGATTATGCGTTTTGATGACAGGACATCAAGGACATCCTCTCCACCCCTTCCACTTGCCCTCTAAATGGAACCATAATGCTACACAATCTTGGTATTGTACATGACAAATTCATTGAGGGCATTTCCAAACTTTAAATTAAAAATGTTGCATCCAATTTCACAAAGAAATCTTTACAATAAAGTCAGCCTTTGTCACTCTTAAGCTCAAAGCCATGACAAACTCTGTAATATTCAAAATACAACCTGACCATGAAGGATTTGAGTACCAAAGCTGAAATTGTATATGTAATTAGATCTAATTATACAAAATTTAACTAAGTGCTTTAACTTTGAAATAGTTATTTTGTTAACTGTCCATGGGGGAACCACTTGCATGGCGGAAAGACCATCTGTTGGGGTCTTTTATGATTTTTTCACCTGAACCCAAATTTGGATGAATGCCAATCCTGTAGAAATGGATTGTTCATGTCCGATTAAATTCTGGTGGTAGAAATGCGCTATAGATGACTTATCAGAAATAGGTGATCTGTGTGGACTGTGGCCCCTGATGTGGCCACTGGGTGACCCCCAAAAATCTTTAAAATCACTCCCTGTTGAATTAAGTTCGCATTTTAGGGGCAAATAACTTCCAAAATAGACACAATATCCACTATTTAAGGCTAGATAATTAATCCAGAGCCAAAAGTTAGTAAGAATACAAATGTTCAGCTCCATAGCCGTTACCGTTATCAAGTTATGACCTCTCAAAGTTGAAAAAAGCACGATGGCACGTTTTCGCGACTCGGCTGGGGGCACTTCGTCTTCTCTTTAATGCTTACTCTAGGTAAATAATTGTACAAGAGTGGACTTCATATCTACTATTAAAGGCCGGATTTTATTAATCTAGAGCATAAGGTAAGTAAGAAATAAATTTGTCAGCTCTGTAACTATTACCTTTATCAAGTTATGGCCTTGAAAAGATGCACGATGACACGTTTTCGCGACTCGGCCGTGGGCGGAGCTAAAAAGGGGGGTTTTGAGCACATTTCAAATGGCCATATCTCAAAAACGCTGGGGCGCATGAAGTTCATTTTTGGTATGTGTTTATTTCGACCTATTTTGAACATTCAAAAAAATGTTCAAGTAATTCACATAAGGATCTGTGGTTGATTTAAGACTCTAAGAACTTACATGTAAGCCTATGGGTAGAGGCCATATTTAGGGGCGTCTGGCAGGCCTTTTGCAGCAGAAAATTTGTCTGGCATGGGCCATTCTGTACTCTGGGTGATGTACCTCTTCATTTGAAATTGGTTTCAAGTGGTACCTCGTTCGTTTGATCAAATGTAAATTTGGGGGTCTTTAAGAGGCCCCCAGGGGGCACATGCAGCAGTAGACTTGGGGCCAAGTCTTTCTTAGTTCGCGCGGTGATTGTCTCTTTTTTTCCCGCAACTCTCGCGAAAACGCGCGAGACTCATGGCTACGGCGAGAGATCAGCTCTCGGCCTGGGACCGCTCAAAAAGAAAGACTTGGGAAACCTGTTTTCACTTTGTGCACGGCCTATGGGCTCTTTAGCCGAAATCGTACGGACGCGTCTGATTTGCCAATCTTTATTTAATATATGAATATTCATTATATAGGCCTACGCTACATCCTGCACGTGTACACAGGGCTGATTCACGCTGATTACACAACCACAGCCGTCGCACGTATCTAGCTATATAGCTGCAGTGTGACCTTGATAATGAGACGTTTAACTCGTGGGTCGTGAAATTAATTATGTGCATGTTTTTTTTTATCTTCTTTGTGCATAATAGGAATATCTTATAAGTCCGTCTTAATAACTGTAGCTATAGTGTAGACCTACGTACGTACATCAGGTAAATTTTAACCTACACACTTGCTAAAAAAAATTGTTGACATTTACCGTGGGTATTATTCATTTCCATGAACTAATGCACGTATGTTAAACTAATAGATTAAGTTCCAGCTTAATACAAAATGATTTATTAAATCATTCAACTTATGAAGTAATTGAACATAAACCATAATTTGAAAATGCTGTCCAATGTAAGTAGTAAGTACACAACTGCTGCCTTATTTGAAATTGTTCACACCCTCAAATAAAATGGACTCGTCTTAACGGCCGTCTGTACGGCAACCGTAATGCAAAGCACGCCCATGCGTGAATAAATGAATATGCGTCTAAAACAGGTTTCCCAAGTCTTTCTTTTTGAGCGGTCCCAGGCCGAGAGCTTATCTCTCGCCGTAGCCATGAGTCTCGCGCGGTTTCGCGAGAGTTGCGGGAAAAAAGGAGACAATCACCGCGCGGACTAAGAAAGACTTGGCCCCAAGTCTAATGCAGCAGGGGGGTCCCGGCAGACATCTATATCTTTGTAAGATACATTACACCATAAATGCTCATGTGTTCAGATATTGGTACCTCGTTCGTTTGATCAAAATGGTCTGGGCTGCCGGTCTATGACATCAAGCATGAAGTTCGACAGTTAGAGAGACGGTGGCGAAGGTCTAAACTTGAAATTGATCATCAGATACTCGGAAATCAGGCTAACAAGTATCACAAACTCCTGACTAAGACTAGGAAGGACTATTACGTATTGGAGCTAGAAGACTTTGGTCCTCGAGAATTCTTCCGCAAAGTGGACAGGTTTCACTGAACCAGATCTTCTCAAACACTTCCCAGTGATGATGAGTCAAATGCATCATTACCAGATCGCTCCTGTGCTTACTTCAGGGATAAGATTGAGAAGATAGTAACTTCCCTCCAAAATTCATCTTGTCACCACAACCCAGGCAATATTATTTACCAGACAACTGAGCACCTTCTTACAGAATTCGATGCTGTCTCTGAAAAACAGGTTGAATCTATCATCTGTAGATCCAAATCTACAACATGTGAGCTTGATCCCATCCGAACTGACCTCCTTAAAAAAATGCAGAGCTGAGTTGGATCCAGTCATCACAAGAATTGCTAACCTGTCTTTGCGGGGTGGCTACTTTCCGAAGTCACTGAAGCATACACGCATCTCTCCGCTCCTTAAAGCAGACAGACTTAACCCAGAGGAATTGAAGAGCTATCGTCCTGTGGCTAATCTGCAGTTCCTTGGAAAGACAATTGAACGGTTGATAGTCTGTCAACTTCAGGCATATCTCGCGGAAAATAATCTATTTGCAAGCTTCCAGTCAGCATATAGGAAGAATCACAGCTGTGAATCAGCAATAGTTCGTGTCTTCTATGAAATTCTACTAGCTCTGGATCGAGGTGAAGAAGCAATGCTGCTTCTACTTGATTATTCAGCTGCTTTTGACACTATTTGCCATTAAACTTTGTTATCTCGACTTACGGATAGATATGGAATTAGTAATAATGCACTTTATCTATTATCATCATATCTTAGGGACAGAACTCATAGTATTGTAATTAGTATTGTATTGGAAGGGGGGGGGGGGGGTTACTGGACCTGTCAGCCAGGCATGTTAACTTACCTACTCATCTCCATTCCATCAGAATGTTTGTTGTTGCAGATTTCATTTCTTTTGCAGACATCAAGTAAACATATCTGGTTTCTGTAAAAGTTTCCACAATCATTACTACATCCTGAGAGTATCTGTGTAACCTGAAGGAATTAACAGCTTATAATTGACCATTATTAGCTGGAAGGAACAATTGCTAGTATGCTTAAATACATGATAACAAATTACGTGATGCACTCTCAGAAAACAATTGTGGAAACTTTAGTATTACAGAGCCTAGACACATACAAGATGTCTGCAAAGGAAATTAATGCAAAGGACATGGATCCCCAAATCTGGGATCCTGTGCGTTAAACAAACAGGCTATTGGTTAACATGTAGTTATGTTTAAATTATCATAACTCCAAGATTATGACGCCTGGTGAACTTGAGTTTGAAAGGTCGAGATGGCACACTGCGCACTATTCAAAATGGCCGACTGACGGCAAACGGAGGGAATCTCGACACCTTCGGTAGGTTTTGGGTCATTTTTCTGCATATAATGATCTTTCGATATTCAAAGTGGTTTTATTTGACTCATTGATAAGTACCAATCAGATCCATGTAGTCAGATTTTGTGTTTGGATTTTGGAAAGTGGAAAACTAAGTGCAAATGTATTTCACAAGTTGGCCAAAAAGGTTGTACCCATTTTTGTTATCCAGTTTTGTCGTAACCCTACGGTTACCCTGCTGGAATGGACATTCCTGTACAAGTAATTACTGTACTTTGATTGTTATAAGTGAATCTTGCTTTGTCGTGGTCTGTCTGGGGCAGTGTCATGTTCACATCATTTTCGCATTTCAAAAATAATTAATATCGATGCCAAAGGCTGCATAAGACATTTCAAACAAAATATATTGGGAAAGCAAATGGTGGAGATGGAAGCATGTGCAAACATCTTTGAAAGAGTCGGTTTACCGGACCATGCATGAAAAAGTTCAACACATATTTAATTGACGGTGGGGTTTGTGGCAATTACTTGTCTTTGTTTGACTTTTTTTGTTTAATTTTTTTTATTGTAGATGCTGCGTGGTGTGTAATTTTGAATCATACTTGTAACATATTCTCTCTATCTATTTTTCCTGTATAATACAGCCATTGGATGATAGAGATGGCCAGCTCAATGCTGCTGCTGGGGTTGCACAAGGTGAGGTTGAAGAACCAAGTGTGGCTCTCTCCCAGGATCAGTACGAGACACTCCGCCACCAAGTAAATCCTTTGAGGCACAGTATCAACAGTGGAATAGACATATTTTTGAAGCTTTGGAATGTATTACACTTAGTGGAGAAAATTAGAGACCATGGACATGTTTGACTAGAATAAAAAGGTCATTTGCCAGATTGTAATGATCACAAAGAAACCTGGAAATATGAGTGACAGAGAAAGATATGCACTGTGAGTAGGTCAGTCTTGAATTTCTTTCAGACTTGACGTATTGTGTTTGTACTATTATTAAAACCTTGTTATTTCTCAAATGGCCTAGTGTTTCCCAACAATGTTTTTTCACCGGCTTAATGCAAGCCAGTGTTTTTTTTGTCCAACTTGGACAAAGCATGACAAGAAATAAACCCTTCTTACGAGCAAAAGTTGTATTTGCCTTCATTTGGTGCAATTTATTTCTTGCTATAACACTCTTATAATCGGAGACTTTGGAGAACTGGTCTTCAAGAAAACAGCGCATGCAATTGTGAGCATGCGCGCGGTGTTTTGTGCGTGCGCTGTGGACTTGAAGACCGGTTCCCCAAAGTCTCCCATTGGTATGCTCTCTTTATGGCGTTAGGGACTTAAAATATCAAAAACAGATTTTCTTGAAACTTTCATGTCAGATGGGACTTTTCCCCAAACTTATAAATATGGACAAACATTTAAAAAAAATCTTTGTTGCCATGGGAACTAATTTGTGAAACAATTGTCAAATGTCCAGCGATAATGGGAAGAAGGAATAATTTTCCCCCAGCTTATTGTTTTATTATTTACCAGACCAATGTCTCATCTCAACAATACATGTAAGTGATCTTTGTGAAAATTGTTGAAAATTAAATGGCAATTTGGCTGTTGCTATGGCAACAAAGTAATTTTACACCAAAAAAGATTTTTCTTAGTTTGGGGCTAGGGTCAATCAAATACAACCTGTATAAAAATTAAAATAAAGTCAATTTTTTGGCCATGGTCAACATTTTCAAAATGTCTTTGATACTTACAGTCCCTTACTCTTAAAAAGTCAGCCAGTAATCTGCCTCGGAAATTATAATAAAAACCTCACTTCAGCTGTTTTGCTCAATACAAAAAACCAAGGAAGCTTCGATACATTATAAGCCTTAATTACGGTTGAAATATGAATTGCCGCAAGAATTTGTTTTTCAAAGAAGTTCTTGACAAGTGTGAACATATTGGTATTTTGTAATAGCAAGAGCTGTAAATTTATCAGTCTGTAATGAAACAAATCCAGCCTCAAACATGTCTGCTGAAACTTCTTTTTTTTTTTAAATGCTTGCTGGTAGTAATCTGGTACACAATAATAAGTTTTTTTTCAGCTTTCAAATGTCCACTTTCCTTACCCAAATGAAATAATCTAGTTACTTCAGCTGTCACATTGCTCACTTTCATCAACTTCCTGGGCAAGATAAAACATATAATCTGGTACACAAGAACAGTTACTTCAGCTGTCACATTGCTCACTTTCATCAACTTTCTGGGCAAGATAAAACATACAATTTGGTACACACGAACAGTTACTTCAGCTGTCACATTGCTCACTTTCATCAACTTTCTGGGCAAGATAAAACATTGGAAAATCTGGTACACAAGAACAGTTACCTCAGCTGTCAAATTGCTCACTTTTAACAACTTTCTGGGCAAGATAACATTTGTACAATCTGGTACAACAAGAACAGTTACTTCAGCTGTCAAAGTTGTCACTTTCATCAACTTTCTAGGCAAGATAAAAATTGTACAATCTGGTACACAAGAACAGTAACCTCAGCTGTCAAATTGCTCACTTTCATCAACTTTCTGGGCAAGAAAAAAAATGGAAAATCTGGTACACAAGAACAGTTACCTCAGCTGTCAAATTGCTCACTTTCATCAACTTTCTGGGAGATTTAAAACATACAATCTGGTACACAACAACCATTATGGGAGCATGTGCACAACAAAGGATATTGACTGATGGCCAAAACAAAAACACAAACAAAACAGATGGATAAAATTTTCCCGAATCCATGACAATGGAGCTTGAAGCTCATCGGGGTCATCTTTGCCCCTTGGTAGCCATAGGACGGGGCCGCAGGTGTTGGCACTCGGTAGTCTTCTGATTCCTGTTACTGGAGTGTAGAAGTCTACGATCAGATCCTTTCTGAATCCACAGGGAGGAATTTGGTCTGCACCAGTCCAGAAATCCAGTACCTGCACCAAGGAGACAGTAATCTGTTTACCTGGAACAAAAATGCATGGATCAGACTGTTGACCTTGTTTATCTAGAACCTTGTCATCAGATGACTGGTACACAAAGAAAAACGAAAGTATTACAAAAATTTGGACTTCCAGAATGTTTTCTTGGTAACAAGGCTTTCTTATACAGGTATGACATAATACACTACTATCCACTAATCATGGAAGAACACTGTGAGTGACTGCGCTTATAACCTGAGCAAACATCTTCATTAACAAGAGAAAGTATGATCATGTACACATTATTTTGGTTGATGTTAACAGCGTTCCGGTATTAAATGATGAGCTTTTCATTTTGCAACAGCCATTCAGATTCGGTGTTTTTCATGCTGGTTGATGACATAAATTTGCCAAAACATATTTACCATCACACTTCTGAAGGAACAGCTCAAGGGAATAGATCGTATCTTCCTCCAGTACACGGTTGTTCGAACCTTGCTCCGAAAAGTCAACTTTGTACACACTTCTCAGGTGAGCCATAGTCAATGACTTTCCATCAAATACAAATAGAGCTGCTCCCGCTGCTGTATTCTCCTTCATCTTCTCGAGCTACAGCTGGTTGGACTCTGTATAAATGACGTATACAGACAAATCCACATGAACAGATGTACATTCAGACATCATTGTCATGTTTTAAACACAAATATCACAAAGACTTAATGTTATCATAAAATAAACCAAAAGGGAAACTGACTGAATTTGAAGTCATAGAAGAGTGAAAAAAAATAGACTGGAGCGGGACTCGAACCAGTCATCTCCAGAATACATGTACTTTACCAGCGCTCTACCGACCGAACTATCCAGCCCTATGTTGGTGTGATGTCACTAATAGTCAATTATCTTTGTTCGTTTTGGCAGCTAGTCAGAAGCCATGAAACAACGCACCTTGTATACCGCTATATCCCAAGGATCATTTTATCGATACGCACAGCCTTAACAATGCTGCAACCTGAGAAACATTACAGTTTCCCTTTTGACTATTTGATGATTAAATTTATGTTTAGCTATTTCACAACAAACATTAATTAAGATGTAGTTGTAGATAATTTTTGTTGGAAAGTGTACTCTAATAACGATCTAACCAGTGGTGCGATAATTTACGGACTTAAAAGTACTTTTTTTCAACAATCAATACAATTTAAAAAATCTATCACCAATTCCAAATTAGAATGCAATTTCAAAAATGGATTCTCAAGAACCTACCGGTTTTATGGGGATTTATGCAGGCATTGTATTATGACACATGCAAAATACACTGATAATACAAATCTGAGCTGATGAGATTTGTGAAGGCTGCTTATTTCATCCCCTTCGGTAATTACGGGGATATCCATGTGTACTGCAAACCAATATTTATTAACTTTTGACATACTTAAATGATGATTTTGAAAATTACAATTTTTATACTTTAGACATCCAAATAAATTATGACTAGTGTAATACATCATCTGCAGTACCTGTAGTACAATTCATGTGTAAGCAGATCCATGACGAGTGGGTCACGATCCCTCTCCAGTTTTAAGTTGTGGAGTCTTGAGACACCTCTCTCTATTAGCCAGTCCATGTGTTTCGAGATGATGTCCGCAAACTCCTCCTGCAGTGAGCAACGGTGCAACTGTACAGTGGAATGATATATATGTTTGACATAATTAATTCATGGCACCCATATGCAACATTCTGTTATTGCCCATTTTTAGAAGTGGTCCATTTCACAACAAAGGATTTGTATGTGTTAGCATCAAGACAGTGGCGACATTCAAACACCATTACAGGAGTTTTGTGAAATTAAATTAGTAGTAGTACACTTTTATAGTAAAGAAAATAACAGCTCTAGTAGTCCAATCCACTGAAACAGCGATTGCACATTTTGGTTCGGATGATATTAGATTGTTAACATGTGGTCACTTACTTCAGTCAGGATGTTTCTGGCAATGTCATCGGATATGTACTTAATGTCTTCCATGTTAACGCTGTTGCCCATCATGGCTGCAAATGTTGAAGGACAGAGTGCCCTGAGACCGGGTCCACCGTTCATCAAACTCCAGAGTGCAAACTGGCCAGCTAGCTTGTAAGAATTTGTGCGAAGTAATGCCAGGTCGCATGTGAAGGTGGCCATGCCTGGCTTAGTTGTGCTGCAGAAGACACCCATCCCACTCGTTACCTCACGCATCAAAAGCCTGCAAGGATGTCATGTATACAAGTTTATATGATATCTTCTTAAGAATAATGATAATAAATAAACGTGCTGGATACTCAGTGTGTACCCAAGAGCTCATGAAAAATTACATACTTGAAGAACTCCCGACAAGGTCCTCCTTCATCTTCTGCCTCCTCTCCAGAAAAGGTTACTTGGAGTGGCCTCCAAAAGGAAAAACCTTCCAATGTCCTTCCAATGTCAAAATTCGTCTCCTTTGGACAATGAGGCTCAGAATTTCTCCATGTATGTTGGTGCTTACACTTTCCACTATTTTGGGAACATCATCTGCAGAGGGCCTGAAAGCATTCAAAATGAATTACATTTATTTATTACCATTATCAAAATGTACTTTAACAGCCAGGTTATTTAAGACCAAGTAACAATGGGGGGATCCCCTACAAATGTGGCTGTGTTGTCAAACACAGGATATAAAATGCATGTACAGAAAACTACAAGCCTGCAGCTCAACCATTTATAATGATCTATCATCCATACATCTATGGTAATTTTGCTAATTGTGTTACAAGTAACAGGCCTTGAAATTGGTTCTGAAAGGGCAAGGCCACTTTTCCATTGCAAGGGGCACTCCCATTGAAAAATCATAATGTCTATGGAAGCATGTTAAGGGGGCACGAAGGCAGTGGCCTCCGTGGCCTCCGTTAAAATCAAGCCTTTAAGTAATGTATTTGTGTATTCTGTGTGACTGATGACTGAATGTGATTTACAATGTTCTATACATACACAGGTCTAACAAAGTCTTCAAGGCTTCTCTCCACAGCAATCAATAAGTCATCATCATCTTCACGATCATCCTCCATCAGCTGGAGATATGCATCATAAGAAGCAGGGTTGAGACTGCTGCCCAAGTGTGGTTCCTGAAATGAAATTCCACATTATTTTTGGCATGCTTGGTGACAATTGGTATGTGGATCGATTTGCGGAAACACCATGTAAGAATCGTTCGTATTTTCGCACTTCTATTTCGTTCGCATTTCTCACTATTTTGACAAGCCTGCTCTAGTCTTCGTCGGGAGACGTCAAACCGATACACATGAAAAAGATTTTTACACTCTATTTTGCTGTTTGGAAATTGCAATGAAACATCAGGAGCATTAGCCATTAAACATACCTAAAATGCAAACAAATTAAATTGTGAAGTAAGACTTAAAGCTATGCATGGTGGAAGTACTAAAAGGATACCATGTAATCTCTTCTGTGAGATTGTGTGGTTCTGAGAAGAACCGTAGGGATTGTCTCGACGTTCCGAACAGTGCATGTGCTCTGTTCATCCTCACTCCTCAGGAAAGTAACTGTACTCTTACTAGTAACTGGTAACAGTTACTCTCCTGATGAAAATGTGAAATTTTAGCTTTGCCAGGGTTTGGGTGTGAAAGTAAAGAAACAGCTCATAAATGCATATATATTTGCAGAATTATGCCCAAATGCCACATGACAAACCTGCCGACATGCATTCCCTTTCTGTCCTATTATATACATGTATGTTGTGATGTTCCCTTTGTGGAACATAAAGTGTTGCATCTCTTGTAGGCCTCCTATTATACTTAAATCGTTAGTCAACAGCTGCAGCTCTGTGTGGCAGTCATCATGGGTCGAAACACTTGCTGAATTCTTCAAAGAAACAACAGATAGAAATCAGTTCCATTTTAGAACTACGTAAACTGAATTAATCTATCATTTTGACAATCACATTATAAAATAATAACTGCTGCTGTCAGAATGAATTGTGACAGGATTATTTGTATTTCTTTATTATTGTTATCGTTTTGCTTTCTCTGCATTCAAGTGTATTGTGTAAAGTTCTACTGCATTTGCGTTTAGGCTAGCACAGGAGGAATTGCCTTTTAGCAACAACCACCCACTGTGAGCCAGAAGATATGCAGCAGTGTGGTTAGTCCCAGGTTCTGGCATTCCACTTCAGATGTTCATACCATCAACACTGTATATTGTTTGCTACAATTGTGTGTGCTCAGAGAAATTCCATTGAATCTGTATTTCTTCATTCCTTATCCTATTACGCATCAACCTTTTTTTTTTATACAAATTGTATAAAGAGCCATTTCCTGGGTAACAGAATATTCGCAAGTGTTACATATTGGTTGAGTACCTTTAATTATCTGTTTGAATTCGTGGCCCTTTATCCTTAAAGGTAGTATCATACTGGTTTTTGTCAAAGAAATACAGAATTGTGGGCAAAAATATCAAGGAAGATACTGTGAAAATTCCAGTCCCATACGTTGCCCACTTTTTGAGAAAACAGCGAAAAACGGCTAATAGTCAATCATCTTTGTTCGTTTGACAGTCAGAAGCCATGTCTTTGTAACATTGCCACGCAACATTTCACAACTTCCTTAAACGGCCGTTTGTTGCATAAACGGGAGAGGCTCACAAAAATTTGAAACTTGAAGGTTATCATACATTGGTTAAAAAAAAAAAATACAGACTCATGGGCAAAAATATCAAGAAAGATACAGTAATAGTCATCTGTGAAAATTCCAGTCCCATACGTTGCCCACTTTTTGAGAAAACAGCGAAAAACGGCTACAGTATTTCTTAAGTGTTTTCTCTTTTATTTTTGATCTTTTTAAAGATCGAAAAGATTTTCGGTCGTTATTTTAATAATTTCTGGATAAATACACCATTTCAGGCGGAAACATTTTAACAGCATGTTTCTACCAGCACCATCGTCATACCCTGTAAGTTATACGTAAATCTGTGAACATTTCTGTTTCGGTCTCTTACTAAAGTATGATACAACCTTTAAAAAATCTTCTCCAAAATCCCAAAGTGATTACACATTATATGGCTATAGAATTTGAACAAAACAAAACCTAAATATGGTCCTCAGGAAAAAGTGTAAAGGGTATTCCGATGGCTCCAATCAAGTACGACTTTTGGCATGGCACAGGCTCCTCATGTAATAAAAAAAACAACAAAAAAAACAAAAACAAAAACATAAAAACAGCATTCAACAAATAGAAATGACTTACATCCTCACGACCAGAGTCACTTGTATTTTCAAATGTGCTGATAAAGAAAACAGCGATGAAAGAATAAAATCAAGATGATAATTCTTTGAGAAAAAGCAACAAATTCACATCAACGG
Organism: Astropecten irregularis; assembly: GCA_963971285.1. Taxonomy (NCBI): domain Eukaryota; kingdom Metazoa; phylum Echinodermata; class Asteroidea; order Paxillosida; family Astropectinidae; genus Astropecten; species Astropecten irregularis. The sequence continues at coordinate 7,288,578 of OZ020244.1, read as the reverse complement.
GGAAAAAAACATGCTAACCTTTTACTTAGAGTGTGTTTTACTAAAAAAGGAAACCTATACATAAATAACCCTATCTGTGAATAAACCCATGAAATTGGAAGCCAGGAGTAAATAGTTAATTTCCTAACAGAAATGAGATCTGCTATGTTCATGAATTGATTGGCAAAACCATTAAATTGTTGCCTAGGAATTAATGGTTATGCATTTTATTACATTTCATATCTTTGCAAAGTTCATGTGATTGGAAGAACTGAATGTTCTGCCTACCTTTCGTCTCCGCATAATTCTCTATGCTCTCGTAGCATGTTCAGCTGGAAATGCTGTCCACAGGTAATACGCTCTGTGGTGTCCTCTTAAAAAACATAAAGGGAGTTCACATTGACCATGGTGGGAAAAGTGCTAAATACAGTTTATGACAGAAACAATTGGCATTCATTATATGGTTCTCAATATAATTTTTCTATTAGTCCAGAGCCAAGGTTTCTTTTGGTTGCAATTGTTCTCATACATCTTGACTGGAGAATGTACAAACTTAAAAGCAATATAAGGTTTCTTGATTGACATGTGGTTTAATGATTTAATCATCAAAGAAATTAATAACCACAAGGGAAACTGACTGGATTAATTCAAGTCATTGAAAAGTCAGTGAACAAAGATTTTTGGCTTTTTCGCGCAAGCGAAAAGCCTTTATTTCTGATCTGTTTTTTGTTTTTCTTCTTCCCCTTCTTCTTGTCGCTTGAGTTACCATAGACTTTTTCTAGGTGGCTCTTTGGCTACTATTAAACTGCCGATTTATATGAATTTTTTAATATTTCTCACAGCCCGTTAACTTTGTACACAGATTACGTGACAATATGGTCGTGTACAAAACATAATGATGCTCGAATGGCTCAACTCTCCCCATACATGTACACTGCACTGTACGTACGCGATTCACTGCACTGTGTGTATGACATTCATAATTAATGTCCGCGGATTGCGTGACTCGATCAAAACTTCGTTTATTATCTCCCATAGACATTTTCATGTAAGACTTTTTATATATCGTTAAATAACAGTACCAACTATCGTAATGTAGGTTGCCGTATTGTACGTCATTTTATGGGTCGCGTTTTGTATAAATATTCTATTCCGTAGGCCTATTTATAGGCAAAACACAGTCAGCGTCGGTCCCCCATCGGCCCGACCTCGGCTGGATGACCATTGTTAGTACACGCGGTGGTATTTATACGGCCGTTTCATAGTGGCAACCACCATGCACCGGCAGTCGAAAGTCGGTGGATGGGCGGCGCAGCTGGTGAGCCGCCAGCCGCGACCCGACGGCATGGCTTGCGCACTGGGCCATGGGCCGGGACGTGATGTCAGATTGACCGTTGACTCAAAACTATATTTTCCCTCATGAAAAATGCACGTACGTCATTTTTATATCATTTTCAAACAAAATCTTACTAGACCAGAATTCCATCGGTGTACATGTAAGTACGTATTGTATGTCAAAGTATGTACGGCCCACGGTATGCTCCTGTCAAGTTCATGCCGTACAACAACTTGTTGGTTTTTTTCTCACGCTACCCGATTGACATGAAAATAATGGTCATAGTAAAATGGTACGATGGGACTCAATTCCCCAAAACATGTGTAAAACATTATATACAGTATGTAAAACTTACATGTTTAATGCCATAGACAATGCATGTAAGTCTTTTTTTATATTATATGTATTTACAAACCATAAAATCTTAACCGAAATGCTATCGACGTAGATTGCGGAGTATTTTATGTCATTTCATGGGTGCTCTTAAGCTTATAAATACATCTTAATAGACGAGTTGTGTAAGAAAAAACTGCAATGATCCATGGATTCGTACTTGTGTTTTTGTTTGTGAACAGAGTTTTGTATGATATGGTCATTTATAAAACATACGATGTGTTCAGTATTGAATCAATTCCCATATACACAACATGAACGTCTTTTCCCTGTGTAAAATATATGATGACATGTAATGTCCGATTTATTCAAAATACAAAACTTCGTACATGCATACATGTTGCCATACACGTAAATCTTTCATTTAAAAACATGTAACTACTAACTAACCGATCGATGTAGGCTGTGGGAACTTAGTTGTATGAAAAAACTGCAATGATCCACAGACTGCGTACATGTGTTTTTGTTTGTGAGCAGAGTTTTGTACTTGAAAATAATGGTCATCTATGAAATATACGATGTGTAGTTGAATTAATTCAAAAATGCAAAATTGTGCGTCACGGGACAGGGCCTTAAAGGGGCAAACTTTATTATGCCAATTAAGTTTGAACAAACCCCAGAAGAAGCTCCTCATTTAAAAGAGGTAAGAACGAGAATCAAAAACCTGAAGTAGCATCTTATTAATAAAGCATGTAATTATATCATACGCGGAAAAGCCTTATGTGCTGTTTCCAACAGCCATAAACTCTAGTTTTTCATTGTTCACGCTTAAAATTTTAAATGATAGTGAAGGTTTCTAAGTAGAAAAAAGGGGGAAAAAGTCAAAACTTGTCCACTTCAAGTGTTTTTTGAATTGGTCTGACTCGCTCCTTTAAATTTGCTGGTGTGTAGGCCACCTTCATAGACACTAGGTCTTTGTGTGAAGATACGGTTGACAGTAGTTCAAATCATCCTCCTTCAACAAGCAATGGGAATGTCTTGTGAAGAGTTTCTTTCAACTGTTCGGGAGTGCTGTGAACATCCACAGTGATGTTAGATTCTCCTACACCGCACTCTTTCAATTCTTGACGCTCCGTCGGAGAGGGAGCCTTGGTGGTGTTCATGTCTGCTAAGCAGACGAACCTGCATGTCCAGGTTGTGCACTTAGCCTTCTTCTTGGGTGGCTTCCCCTTCATTGTGCCAGGAAGTGACCGTGGCATGAAACGGGAAAGGATTGACCCTATAAAGTTGTAAGAGGGGTAGAATGTTGATGAATTTAATTTTCATTGATCCACCCATTTGTAAATATAGGTATAGTCGCCCCTCTCACCCCATATCCTTATTCCAGGTGTGTCGTGAGTGGTTCCCCTGGCTAACTTAAAACTTAATTTCTTTACTATTTTATTATAATCAGTTAATACCACCAGTCTATTTCCTGTGGCCTGACACGGACCAACGTCAAAAAGTGGCCCATGGCAGTGTAAGATCATAGAGCTTACAAAGTTTTACTGGGGACCATTTCTTTTTTCCTTTTTGGGGTAAATTCTTTTAGTCTTAGTCATGGAAGTCAAAGAATTGTTTTATTCCTTTTTATTTTCTTGTTATTTCAGATTAAACTTTTATACAACTTGACCTTATACTTCATTGGCCTTCTGGAAAGCATATAATAAAATGTAGAATACAATCAGTAAAATGTGCTGATGTGATCCCATCAAGTGAATATTTCATTGACCAATGTTATGTTTGAAAGAAACGAATAAAATATACATCTTAAAAGCACACAAAACAAACTCTCGACTGGCACCTTTGCCGTAGTCGATGACGATCACCAATCGTTGCCACACCCAAACTGGCCAAATCCGAGTCCCCCAAGGACCTCACTTGCTCAGCATTAACCTGAAAATTGTAAATGGAAATAAAAAATTAGCAGCGCAAGCTGGTTAGTGGTTATTGCAAAGAAATCAAAAGTCAAAGTCAAAAAAGCCCACCACGACTAAAATAAAAAATAAAAATAATTGTTTGGTTTTTTTATTTTGCAACCAACCCAATTCATTCACTATGTCCCCTTTAAAAAGGACATGAATAATACTGTAGGCCTTAATAACAATTCAGGAGCCTAGACAGGCCCCCCAAAGGCACAGCAACGTAGTTAGAACGAATCGGTCTCAGGCTGATCTAGGCTAATGTTAGATTACAACAAACTAGTAAATCTCAGTACTAGTAGGCCTAATAGTAACCTATGGCCTATACCTGGTTTAGTAAAAGTAAAAGTAAAACAGGCCTAACGTTAGGCCTTGCAACTGACTTGTCGACTTGTTGAAGGCCTTCATTAATCTTTAATAAACTTATACAATTTGATCTCTATTTTGATCTCTAAATGAGAAGTGACAGATGGATATATTATAAGTGCTGAAATTCTGTTCAGGTAAAAAATTAATTACTAATTATTATACAGAAAGAACCTTTCTTTTTTCTAGTATTGGCCGGGCGGGGTAGGCCCCTATATTTGAATCAATTATTTTACATTTTTTCTAAATGGAGATTTTTTTAGTTACCTTTTCAAACTTAGTTTTGAGATATCATGGTAGTATTTTACGTGTGGATTCTGTCAATTTTGTTCAAAAAAAATTCCGAAAATGGGACATTTTCACATCGACGTGTAACTGTTCGCCTGTTTTAGCGCGTGTCACGTGGTACGATTGACGTCCCTACGTATACTAATTACTATAGGCTAGTAATACTTGCCCTTTGCCTTTGGAAATTTGGCCAGAGGTTTAACAATCCTAACTCCCGTAAAATGCCTCTCAACGCATCCACGTCGGTAAAGGAAGAGTTCATCGTGACTGGTACGGTGGACCAAATCTCTATCTGACGTCTATAAAGCGTAAATTCTAACGTTAAAATTATCCGATGCAATTAGGCCTAGCCCCTACATGAATTTCGTGCCATACCACGCGTTCGACATGCAACCATTATACAATCTTTGGTGTAGACTGGTTCCACTGTGTCAAATACCAGGGTAAAGTGACACGAACACTGGGCACCAGACCAAATTGGCAAGCCGTCACCCTAGCCTCTTCTCAAGGCCCCTATGCTAAAATCCACTTTGACCCGAAATCGGGTGTAATTTCATTTGCGCATACTGGTCGTTGGTAGTCTTGATCCAAGACCGATATTACCGTTTGTCCCACTCCGAAAGCACCGATAGAGGGGGTATATAATCAACGAACTCGCTGGCCTGCTGCCACTGGTAGTTGTGCCGCCGCTGGTACGCGTGCATGCTGTGAACGAATATCGGTCTTGATTCAAACCTCCAAACGACCCGTGAAATTCCGAGGACATTCCAAGCATAGCTCAAAAACCTGCTTTCTATGCACTAGCGACATGTGACGTAAGAGTGTTATATGAATGAATGCGTGGTAACTAGTGTTCTTGTAATGTTGTAATTGTGAAGTATAATGCTATGCCTATGCAGTGTAACGTAATTTCATTCTCTCTTGTGCTATGGTTGTATCTGTTGCCCTAACATTTGCCGCTCAAAAATTTAATAGAATTCTCAGTTTTAAATTTATCAGTCGACTGCTATGAAATTGGCCCCAACCACGGTGCTCTATGACTTGTTATGTATTATGTGTATTACGCATCGACCATCGTGTGACCAGACTGTATGAAAAAACAATCTGCACTATTGCGCTTGCGTGATTATTCAAGATCGATCGAATTTAAATATATTCGTGAAATAACCACAAGGGAAACTGACTGAGTTATTTTAAGTCATTGAAAAGTGAACAAAGAAAAATTGACTGGAGCGGGATTCGAACCGGCGACCTCCTGAATACCGTACAGGCGCTCTACCAACTGAGCCATCCAGCCCTATGTTGGTGGTGACCCCAATAGTCAACTATCTTTGTTCGTTTGGCAGTCAGAAGCCATGAAACCACGCACACACCGCCACACCCCAGGGATCGTTTCAATGATACACGCAACAATGCTGCAACCTGGGAACGGTACATGGGGGATCACTCAAAGAGGATACGGCTTTTTAATTATTATATTCGTGAAATAACCACAAGGGAAACTGACTGAGTTATTTTTAGTCATTGAAAAGTGAACAAAGAAAAATTGACTGGAGCGGGATTCGAACCGGCGACCTCCTGAATACCGTACAGGCGCTCTACCAACTGAGCCATCCAGCCCTATGTTGGTGGTGACCCCAATAGTCAACTATCTTTGTTCGTTTGGCAGTCAGAAGCCATGAAACCACGCACACACCGCCACACCCCAGGGATCGTTTCAATGATACACGCAACAATGCTGCAACCTGGGAACGGTACATGGGGGATCACTCAAAGAGGATACGGCTTTTTAATTATTATATTCGTGAAATAACCACAAGGGAAACTGACTGTGTTATTTTAAGTCATTGAAAAGTGAACAAAGAAAAATTGACTGGAGCGGGATTCGAACCGGCGACCTCCTGAATACCGTACAGGCGCTCTACCAACTGAGCCATCCAGCCCTATGTTGGTGGTGACCCCAATAGTCAACTATCTTTGTTCGTTTGGCAGTCAGAAGCCATGAAACCACGCACACACCGCCACACCCCAGGGATCGTTTCAATGATACACGCAACAATGCTGCAACCTGGGAACGGTACATGGGGGATCACTCAAAGAGGATACGGCTTTTTAATTATTATATTCGTGAAATAACCACAAGGGAAACTGACTGAGTTATTTTAAGTCATTGAAAAGTGAACAAAGAAAAATTGACTGGAGTCAATTTTTCTTTGTTCACTTTTCAATGAATTTAAATATACACATATAATTTAAATATATACATATTCATAACCTCATACCATGCGGGGGGGGGGGGGGGGTCTTCGCCTGGGCTATGATTTGCTTCAAGACTGGCATATTGGATAATGGCAAGCATACCTGCGGCGGCACAGGTACCAGTGGCTGCCTGTCATCGAGTTCGTTGCATTATAGCCCCCTCTATTGGTGTTATCGGACCGGAACAAACGATAATGCCAGTCTTGGATCAAGACTAGGTCGTTGGTGGCGCTATGTAGAAAGCTGAATTGCCACACCGAATGATGAATTGTCAAATTGAATGGTGAAATTGGCGAATGAAAGGAAGACCTTGCAGTGCAGGACGATTACGCGTCAAATCGACTAGTCGTGCAGCGCAGAGAATCGATTATAACCGTATAACGATAAACCGCCAAATGGAACGATATGATCTCCAAAGTGAATGATGAGATTGAAAAATTGAATGGCGAGATTGGCAAATTGAATGGTGAAATTTGCGAATTGAATGACAAAATGACGAATTGAATGATGAAATTGGCAAATTGAATGATAGAATTGACGAATTGAATGCTGAAATTGGCGAATGGAATGATAAAATTACGAATTGAATGATGAAATTGGCGAATTGAATGATGGGATTGACGAATTGAATGATGGAATTGGCGAATTGAATGATAAAATTGGCGAATTGAATGATGGAATTGGCGAATTGAATGACAACATGACGAATTGAATGATGAAATTGGCGAATTGAATGATAAAATAGAGAAAATAACCCATCTAAGCTACCGAAGATAGCTATGGCGTTCCATACTTATGCACATTACCATCGTTTGTTCTAACAACGATTACAAATAAAACTTGAAATTGTTGTAAATTTATCAAGCGGCAATTAAATCATGGAGGAAGGAAGGTTTTTAAAATTAGCTTGTTTATTTAGCCATTACAAATACAAGGTAGGCCTAGGCCTAATGAATATAACAAAAATCTTACCTCTTTCTTCTTTGCACTCTCGACGTTTTGTCTTTGGCTTGAAAAAAATATTGTGGGCACTGCATTTTCCCGCAGTTTCTTGTACCTTGGTGTATATGCAAGGAGTGTGGCTTGTCGATTCTCTTCGAAACAATCTGCTTCAAAGTGTGTCTCGCAAACAACAAACACTTTATTTGGCGTTCTTTATATTATGCACTACACCGGAAGTGAAGGTCATTTGTACTCAACACTGAATATATTAATTGTTAAGATCTACGTGTTGAGTAACATATGTCAATATCAAAATCGTAGGTCATGTGGTTCTGAAGTTATGGAGCACCAAAGTTGTTCCTAAAAACGCTCGTAATTTGATACCCGATGACGTCATCATGACGTCAATCTTCTAAATATAACTTGACATCATGACCGAGGTTCCCACCAAGTTTCATGTCAATATCTTGTACCTGTGACCAAGAAGTCCAGCTGACAAGTTTGGGATGAAAAAAAATGAAAAAAAAAAAAAAATCGAACAATAACAATAGGTGTTCGGCTTGAACCCGAACACCTAATAAATAAATATTTCTAATGCGCTTTACGTGCGCAAAACAGAGCAGCACTGGGCTTATTGATGTGCTTTTCACAACCAACAAGCTCAACATTACTAGTAGCGGAGTTATCCATGTTGGACTAAGTGACCACTCCCTGATATACGTCACCTGGGGAAGAATTAACTCAAAGGTGGGGTGACCATTTTGCAACGAATCTACGAATTCGACGAAACTAGATCATAAACGCCCTCTATCATCCGATTCATACATAATGCAATGTGGACTCGTTGCCAGTCCCTACATTTTTGATGTTAAGAAGACAAAAACTTAGACCAGCAGCCTCGGATCGGTGGCAGCGAAAAGTTTAGACCAATGCAGCGTGCAGGGCATGCTGCACGTGCACCGCGACCGGTGCCCATAGATTTTTTTTTTTTATATTTAAGCTGTATTACGCTTTGATGCGATTATGATGCTTTAAATCAGGCTCTGATACGACTATCAAGCTCTGTTAAGCTCCGTTACGCATCGGAAAATGCCGCTTTTGATCCAGAGCCTATATAAAGATGCAGCAGCAGATCCACAAAATCATTGCATCTTTGAAATTGATTAATAATTTGATTTTCTCATTAATTTAAATACTAAATTGTATATGTAAGATAAATGAACCTTATTGTAACCAAGGAAATGAAATCAAAGAAATAAAAATAAAACACATAATGTAATAAAAAGAGAAAAAGAACAAATGTGAAAAACTCAGTTTTTTTATTTCTTTTTGTATTATATTTCTCTTTGTTATTATATTATTATTATTCTTTTTTTCGTAAATTCGTAATTTTGTGTGTGTGGGGGTGGTGGTGTATTTTGTATTGTTTACTCAAATTTTAATTACTATCTATCTTCTTCTTTTTTATATTTGAAAATAAAAGGCATTATAATATCAGAGCAACTGACATATTAGGTAAATCTAAGTCCACTTAGCAAGACCAATATCCTACTAGGTAATATCCACACAATACATGTGTTTGTTTTTTTCAATACGAAATTTAAAAGTCCCACTTAGCCAGAACAATGTCCTAATAGGTGAATAACATCCCCATATCGAAGTCAACTATCCACACAATATAAATTGTTGCATAATCTCGGGTCAATTACAGTATCATGTCGTTCATAGGTAATTAAAATGTCATAGGTAATTCAAGTATTAGTTGACTACAGCATACAGTATCTCTCTTGGGTTCCATCTTTGTGTTTTAGTAGTTTTTCAGGCTCCGGATATCGTGGGTATCGTAGGAGAGAGAGCGTGGAAGAGCATGAGGAAGCTTGCCAGGCATAAGAAAGCCTAACAAAGCGTGTCAATGCTTGATCAAAGCGTCCCAATTCGTGGGAAAGCGTGAGAGTCCTTCATGAAAGCGTAACAAAACGTAACAAAGCGTGTCAGATCTTGATGAAAGCGTCCGACCTCGTGTCAGATCTTCATGCCAGATCGAAGTAAATCTTGAGACATCTTAACAAAGCGTGTCAAGTGGTGACAGACCGTGAAGACTTGGGTCCCCGCTTTGAACCAAGCTCCGTTAAGCTTTCCTTCGCATTGAGTCAAGCTTTGCTGAGCTTTGTTAAGCTTTGATACGATCTATTACGACCCTGACGCTTTAATCAAGCTTTGTTACGCTTTGGTGCCGCTTTAAAGCGCCATCAAAGCGCCGTTGGTGTGAACTAGGTATTAGTGTTTGCGATAAGCATGGCCCTTGTAAAAACATAAATCAGGATATATTGGAGTTGATCTACAAAAGGGATCACTCAAAAAAGATTGCAATCACTTCACAACATAACGACTGTTGGAAAACATATAAGACCCTGCGTAACCAGGTTAATGCCAACATTAAACATGCTAAAAAGGAGTACTTCCATCAAGCCATCAAATCAAGTAAAAATGACAGTGGGCAAGTATGGAAGCATCTCAAACAACTTATTCCTGGCAAACGTAAAACGTGTGCTATAAGTCGTACTCGCACAAATGACGAAGATATTTCTGAGCCTGAAGTTATTGCCAACGTGCTCAACGGATATTTTGCAAGCATTGGAACCAAACTTGCCACGAAAATACCTGTTTGCACTGATCCATCCAGTTCGTCAGCTGTAGAATAGGTACCCCTCGGGTATGCGGAGGATATGGAGTCTTATTCTTGAGCGGGATCGCCCGGGCATATTCTGACAATGTCAATACACGTCAGTAAGTACCCATAGTTTCCATTGAACCGACTGACTGAGCTCTTGTCCACTAAATCCGCCTGCCATTAAGTAAGACTTAAAGCTATGCATGGTGGAAGTACTAAGAGAAGGTTGGTTTGCGGTGACACCATGTAATCTCTTCTGTGAGAGTGTGTGGTTCTGAGAAGAACCGTAGGTATGTTCTCGACGTTCCGAACAGTGTGCGATCGTCTATATCTCCTTATCCACCTCAAGGGCCAGCCCAACACCTCCGATCCCGACAAGCCTTCTTCGAGAAAGTAGTGAATCTGAGCCAGCGACAACTTACAGCTTCGGAAACCAAAGTCTTGACCTTAGGCATGAACTGTGCAGTCCCACCGAAATCCATCCCAGTAGAAGACATCATCCAGTCAACAGAACCAGCACTTACACCTGAGCAAGGCAGAATCAGAAGATGTCCGTATCCAGGAGCCATCAAGCAAGCCAAGCCACCCGAGACCAACCAGTCATCCAAGGAAATGGCAGCTATCAAGAACCTGCCCCAATATGAAAGATGACAAAGGCAACGCCACAGTCATCATGGACAAGTCGGACTATGACAGCAAGGTCACAGACATCCTCTCCACCGACACCTACCGTCTGAAGAAAGACCCCAGTTACAGTTTTCGGCGCTAATACAAGAGATCAAATTGGAATGTCAGGATTACATCATAGAGTTCATTTGGTCTGCATTTTGACACCAATATAATTCTTGTACTATATTTTATTGCCTAGTTACAGCTTGTACCTTGTACCTTGTAGAAATCACTTCCGAAAGGTCCTCTACGGACTATACTAGAAGTTGACGACAGTGGATCGGGATCTAAATCCACTATGCATTATAATAGGTTTGATGGAGCTTCTGAAGGCTGAGGTTGAAGTTGTATCGACACTTGATTGGGTTAATTTATTCCAAATTTGGTTGGTTTCAGCGAAGAAGGATTGAGAATATGGAGTTGATGTGTAATGTAGTACTTTAAGTTGTTTGTTGTGGCTTTTTCTATATCTGCTGGGTTTCTGCTCTACAAACAGGTCAGCGTTGATGTCAAGTTCGTTGTTGTATATCTTATGAAGGGTGGTCAGCCTCTGAGTTTGGCGTCTGATCTCCATTGGGTCCCATTTTAAGGTCACATGACCGTAATAAGTTTTCTAAATGCATGTTGAGCATCCGTAAGGATCTTGTGGGCGGACAGGAATTTCATAATATGACTATCAATGATGTGTTCCATGAGTATACAACATGTGCATGTCAGTGATATCAGGCGATAATTTGCTGGGTCTGATTTTGCTCCCCTTTTTGTAGATAGGCGAGATGTTTTCTCTTCTCCAGTCACCTGGAAGGGTGCCCTGGTCTAGGCTCTGCTGAAAAATGAATGCAGGGGCTAGTTCAGAAGAAGCAATCTTCAGGGTAGCGTTTGGTGTTTCATCTGGTCCTATCTATAGTTATATCTAAGTCTGGCAGATCAGGGTATGGGCAAGGTGGCAGTAGAGGCAAAACAGGGTCTTCGTCGGAGAAGACACTTTGGAACTGGTCCGCAAGTTTTTCGGCCTTCAGCTGATCATCAACAATTGTTTCATCCCCGATCTTCAGTTAATACAGCTTTTAGGTACATTATGTTGGACTGCTGCCTGGATAGCTTAGCCCCCCGCCTCATAATATGCACTGGGGTGACATTTGCAAACAAATTGCTGCCTGAATAGCTTAGCCCCCCGCCTCATAATATGCACTGGGGTGACTGTTTGTTTATTTATGTAATTTCTAGTGTTTTAAGACAGCCTGCAAATGGTTACAGATTAAAAATAATCCTTCTTCAATAATCCTTCTTGAGTAAGATCCTGCTGGGATCGAAATGTTAGCCCCTTATGATTACCGGTAATGTGTCAATGTACAGCAAGCAGTCTGTAGCAGGGTTGTATTTATATTTCCTTAAATTTGTACTGTGATTTTTCATTAGGAAAAGCATATTCAGGATTAGAGTGGAAACACAAAATGTACATTGGTGCATAGGGACAGCTGAAAACTCTGTTACCGAATTGCTTGCTGGGGATGTGACTTCACATTTTCCAGATTGACACTATGCTTCAAACATTCCTCTTATTCTTGTTAGGTGAATCTCAGGAGGTCTCCGGTCATCCTTCCATTAATACTTGACCCATCATCCAGCCCTCCAGTACACTGATGGAAGATGCGTCTCACAATCATGACAATGCAAATCCCGTTATTGGCCAGACATGCCAGATGATGAACACAATTCAAGAACCTCAGAAAAGCAGTAAGTTTTGCCTACTATTAATAAGGTTTGCAGAGACACCATGTACGTGTTTAATACTCTCTTTAGGAGATATGTGGTCCTGAGAAGAACCGGTAGCCCGCGGCAGAAATAAACTTGGCTTTTCACCCTGTGTGCTCTGTTGTAGTCGAGACTATCACAAGACCTTCACATGTACAAGACCATCAGGGCCCAATTTCATGGAGTTCGTTACCGTTAGCAAAATTTCTTCGCTTACGGTAGCAGAATTATTTTGGTTACGGTTAGCGTATTTCACGGAAGAGTTTATGTAGTGTATTTGGGGGTTCGTTAGTTATTTGACGAAAACAACATGTTTAACCAAGAGCTGACATATTGAAAGTTGGTTTATTTTATATCACAACCGCATAAGGCATATGCGTAGTAGTGCGCATGCGTATTGGTAGCACAGGACAGTACACTTCTCTCCACCATAATTTTAAAGACAATTATTTGAAATGCAATGTTTCAATGTTTCTATATATTCTGGTAAACAAGGATGAAATGGCAATTTTTCTTTTCTTTTAAACTCAACACTTTAAGCAGTTTTGTTTAAGATGAAACTCGTCTCTAGGCTTATAGGGAACAAAATAAAACAAAGGATTAAATGTTCAAACAACAGTTCAGGGTATTTCAAGTTCTAAAGTGTTCTGTGTCCATGAGTGTTCACGAAAGAGAGAGAGTCAGAGATTGAGTTTATCTGGTGGTTTGCGATTGCGAGGTGGGTTGCGGCGTACTGCAACTCGAGGGCTTGCTTGTGCTGATGATTTTGCTGGAGTCAGTGTTCCTTGTTGTGCAGCATATGCTCGGGCATAGCAGGTGATGGTACAGGAACTGGTTGATCCGTTGGAAGAACTGGTATGTCTGGAATGATGTCATGAGGTAAGTTCAAGTCTGTTGGTTTTCCGGCGTCCGAATCGAGGAGTTCGTCAACATTTTGGCGCCAAACCATATTTGGCCCAACACACTCTTGGTAGAAAAGTGGACCAGACTGGGCATGAATGACTCCTGGAATCCACTTCTGCTTACCGCGATAGTCGCGAACAGAAACAGTTTGGCCAACGCGGAATTTTCGGGTTGCATTTGCAGACTTACGAGATGCTGTCTGATCTATCTGTTTGCGGCTAACATGGTTGCGCATGTCAGGTTTGAGAATGTCTAACCGCGATCGAAGGTTGCGTCCCATGAACAGTGAAGCAGGTGACTATCCTGTAGTACAGTGAGGAGCATTCCTGTAGGCCAACAGGAAATTTGCCAACTTGGCGGATGTGGTTCCTTTCTCCCCCGTCATTGATTTCATGGCCTGTTTGAAGGTCTGTACAAACATCTCAGCAAGGCCATTTGTAGCTGGATAATATGGGGCAGATGTGAGGTGTTTTATCCCCATTGCGATTGAGGAACATCTGAAACTCATCAGAAGTGAACTGGGGTGCGTTATCACTCACAAGCTGCTCAGGGTCTCCATTTCTCGCGAAGATGGCTCGGAGAATATCGATAGTGTGCGAAGAGTCCGATGCTTTGGTGCTCACCACTTCAGGCCACTTGGAGTGAGCATCGACGACTATCAAAAACATTTGACCAAGGAACGGTCCGGCGTAGTCGATGTGGATGCGTTGCCATGGTAACAATGGCCATTCCCATGTATGAAGTGGTGCAGACTTGGGATTGTGCTGGACTAACTGACACCCTGAACATCCCTTAGCAAGGTTTCCAATGTCACTGTCGATACCAGGCCACCAAGTGTAGCCACGTGCAAGGGTTTTAATTTTTACAACCCCAAGATGGCCTTCATGTAGCTCACGGAGGACCTTATCTCGAAGCTTGGTAGGCGCCACAACGCGTAATCCCCAGGCGCCACAACGCGTAATCCCCACATAAGACATCCGTTATGTGTGGACAGTTCATGTCTCCGCGAGTGAAATGAGTTCAACTCCGGCTCATGAGAGTGTGGTCAGCCTTTCATTGTGTACTCGAACACCTTTGCGAGCACAACATCGCGAGTAGTTTCCTTGCGAATCTGGGTACTGGTGACTGGTAAGGTGTCGAATTGCGACAAGTGAAGCAGGTCATCTGGGTCAGCAGATTGCTGGCCGACATCTGGAAGTGGCACTTGCGAAAGTCCATCCGCGTTACAGTGCTTGGTAGTATTCTTGTATTCAATGTCGTAGTCGTAGCTCGCGAGAAATACTGCGTAGCGAACCATGCGAGAGGCTGTGGTCGTAGGGATGCCCTTGGACGTATTGAATGTCGATGTGAGGGGCTGGTGGTAAGTAACCAATGTGAACTTACGCCAACACAGGTAGTTGTTGAACTTCTTGACGCCCTAAACAAGTGTGACCAAGTGGAACCAAGGCAAGGACTTGGACCAAAACATTCATGAATTTTTGTTAATCTGTGGTGCAATTTATTCAGTATATAATCAGTTTCTCCTCAATCATCAATAATGAAATCATATTAAATTGGGGCTTCCTTTTGTCCCCGATTTAGACATCGTGTTTAATCGCTTGAAATCTCATAACTTGAAGCTTAAACCCTCTAAATGTCTTTTGTTCAGAAGTCAGGTTTCCTACTTGGGAAATGTCCTTTCAGAAGATGGCATCTCAACTGACGACAGTAAGACCAAGGCTGTGAGGGAATGGTCCACTCCAACATCGGTAAAACAGCTCAGAGCATTCTTGAGTTTTGCCAGCTACTACAGGCGGTTATGTACCAGCATTTGCGAAGATCGCCCGAGAACTGCACGCCTTGGTTGGCGAGTGTCACGGGAAGCCATCCAGATACTTCCGAAGCCAATGGAACGACAAATGTCAAGCTGCCTTTGACCTACTGAAGGACAGGTTTGTCGCAACACCGGTACTAGGGTATGCTGATTTTACCAAACCTTTCATTGTTGAAGTTGATGCCAGTCTAGATGGGCTCGGTGCAGTTTTGTCACAAGACCAGGATGGGAACATGTCATCGCTTACGCCAGCCGGACTCTACGACCCAGTGAGCGCAACATGCGTCAATACAGTTCTATGAAATTGGAGCTGTTAGCATTGAAATGGGCTGTCTGCGAAAAATTCAAGGAAAACATGTACGGCAATACATTTGTAGTATGGACAGATACCTGTACGGCAATACATTTGTAGTATGGACAGACAACAACGCGCTAAGTCATCTACAAACAGCTAAACTGGGCGCTACAGAACAACGATGGGTCGCTAATCTAAGTATTTTCGCCTTCAACATCTCTTATCGCTCGGGGCGTGAAAATATAAATGCTGATGCATTATCGCGACAAACTCCACGAGATACAGAAGAGGTACAACAAGAACTAACACCAGTGACACCAGTTGCTTTGGCACAAGTTGTAACGTTGGATGCAACCTTATCCCCGCCACCAGAATTAATAGAAGCGGCCGGCAACGAAGACGTGGAATTAGCGTGCAGTAGAATTCTATCAGAGGTCTCCGCACAAATATCATTATTTCCGTCATATACAAACACCGAGTTGCGACAATTTCAACAGAGTGATCCCATTATTTCACAGTTTCTGATCTATTTCCAGAGCAACACGCGTCCGACAGCATCTGAGAGAAAGGAACAACCGCAGCAGTTAGAGACTCTCCTCAGGCAGGCAAATCGCATGGTAGAAGAAGACGGTATTCTGTACAGAAAAAGAATGAACAATAATGGCATAAAGGTTAAGCAATTTGTTGTTCCTTTAAGCATGCAGCCACTTCTCACAGCAATCCACGACCAAAATGGACATCAGGGAGAAGAACGTAATTTTGCCCTTGCACAACAAAAAAGCTATTGGCCTGGGATGTACAATGACGTGAAGGACTGGGTGAAGAACTGTAAGAGCTGTGCCGTGGCTAAACAACCGCATGTGAAGCCTCGAAATCCATTGGGACATTTGCTCGCCAGACGCCCATTGGAAGTCATCGCAATAGACTTCACGGTCATTGAACAGTCCTCAGACAGAATAGAAAATGTTCTTGTCATCACAGACGTTTTCTCCAAATACACCATCGCAGTCCGAACCAAAGACCAAACTGCCATCACTACTGCCCAAACTCTGGTGAAAGAATGGTTTGTCAAATTTGGGGTTCCCGATAGAATACATTCTGACCAGGGTAAACAGTTCGAATCCAAACGATTTCATCATCTTTGTTCACTGTATGATATTCGGAAATCTAAAATAACAGCATATCACCCTCAATGGAACTCGCAATGTGAACGATTTAATAGAACAATGCATAAACTGTTGAGAACATTAACAGAGAAAGAGAAGCGTAATTGGCCTAAATACCTATGTGAATTGTTGTATTCTTATAACTCTACTGTTCATTCAAGTACAGGATTTTACGCCGTTCTATTTAATGTTTGGACAAGAAGAAAGCTCGTCTCCCTATAGATCTGTTATTAGGCGGCAAAGCAGACGACTGTAGTGATTGGGTAGGCTTACACCAGCATAGACTAAAGGAGGCATTTCTCATAGCAAACCAGAAGTTAGCGACAGCTGCTAAATTCCGTAAAGAGGTATTTGATAGGAAATCTAAACCTTACACCTTTGCAATTGGAGATACAGTGTATCTAAAAGAGCGTAAATTTTCTGGTCGCCATAAAATTCAAAATACGTACTCTTCAAAACAGTACAAAGTTGTCGGTCAGCCAGACATAGAAAATTATGTGTTGTTGTGGAGGGTGTGGTCAATAACCGAGTCTTAATACTCAACTGTATACTGCACTGCATCTGTACGGGGAACTCCCCCTTTATTATACTTCCACACTTTATATACCCTCATGCCTCTACATACTGGTACAGTGTAATAAGAAACTAATGCTGTGGAACCAACAGAAATTAACATAAGAAAGTACTGGGTCAGTGCATGGGCTAGGGAGGAATTCCATTGAACTGCAATCCATTATTACATCTTCCCCTTTCTTTAAAATAAAAGTTTGTGACTGTTTTGAGGCGTAACAAAATTAATTAATTTTGGAGTAGATCGGTATATGGCTAGATATTCACGGACACACTCTTTCCATGATTTGTTTGAATTAATAGCATTCTGTTTTAAGAACTCCATTGAAACGTTCAATTGCACTATTTGCCTGGGGGTAGTAAACTGATGCAAAACTATGTTTGATGCCTCTTGCTTTCAGAAAGTTTTGGAACTCAGATGACCTGAACTGTACACCATTATCAGAAACAATCTCTGAAGGAAATCCTTCCCTTGAAAACACAGTTTTAAGGAACTCAATTACTTTGGTTGAAGTAACACTTGATACAAAAACTAACCTCTGGCCATTTACTGTAATAATTAATCAAACATATTGCATATTTGCATTCATGAGTTGCTAACTCAAAAGGACCAACAATATCAATTCCAAGCTTCTTCCAAGCTGCATCTGGGAATTGCACAGGCTGTAATGGAGCAATATTGAATTTTGCAGATTTATCATTACATTTACATACAGAACAATTTTGTACTAATAATTCCACTTGAGCATCCATTAATGGCCACCAGTACAACCCTCGTAACCTTTGTTTTGTTTTAGTCATTCCTTGATGACCTTCATGAGCCAAGTTTAGAAATCTGGACATCAATTCATTTGGAACAACAATCCTGTTATCACGCATAATTACATCGTTTCACACTGTAAGTTCATCCCTAACCAAATACTATGGTTTAAGAGCAGAAGGTATTTCTTTCACATATGGCCATTTTCCTTCAATACAGTTTTTCACTTCACACAGTACTGTATGTTGTTTAGTAATTGTCTGCAATTCATTTAATGAAACAGATTTACACAAATCAATCAGTGCTATTTGGTATTTGGCATATAACCTCATCATCAATATCACATTCACTTTGATCAGCTGTAATTGATAGTCTTGAGAGTGAATCTGCAATGACATTCTCTTCCCCCTTTTTGAATTTCATTTCATAATTGTAATTCAACAATTGACATGACCATCTAACAATTCTCATTGAGGCACGATCAGACCCCTTTGAAAGTAAGGTTACCAATGCTTGGTGGTCTGTGCGTGGAACTTTCTTCCCCACAAGTAGGTGTGCCATTTTTTGCAAGCCCATACACATGCTTAAGCTTCTTTCTCTCCAACTGAGTACCGTTGTTCATGGTCTGACAGTGATCCAGAGTTTTTCGAAACTAGAGATAGATGCTATGTGTTGCGTCTGGCCAGATAAAAAGGGGCTACCTGTACATTTTATAGATGTTGTGGCGCATCCTGGAAGGGGGGGGGGGGGGGGGGGTGGAAGCATGATGGGTATAGAAATGTGCAAATCCTATTATGCGTGGATATCTCAACAATAATGACAATTCTAAATAATTTCCTATGGCCCTTGGGTTTTTTTGTACGTGTTGGAATTGTGCTTAAAACAAACGTTTACATGGTGTTATTGAGGTGAAGGATATGCAGGACGGTAAGAATGTGGATAAGATATCCCTCCCCGCCAGTGACCAATAAAAGACAATGACACCATGGACCGTGTGTTGAGTGGCCTGACATAAGAGTAACGTTTATATTTGGGAAAAGTCTGTTGACCTCCGAAGTATATACAGTATTTAAGATAATTATTTTTGTTTATCAATGAGGGTCCAAACGTGAAGCATTTGTGGAGGAGTACATGTATGATCCAGCAGGAAGTATACTCCCCTCGCAATGGCGATTGCTTCATTGATATAATTATGTATGTATTCACTCACAAGTGAAGCAAGTATGGGAGCAAGGGAACAACCTCTCGAGAGGAGTATAGGGGGAAGTGTCGTGGCAGTATTGGAAGAGTGTACCTATAAGGGCAATGTGAACATCAGAATTCTGCACCAGATGCATGCGTATTTACTGTACGGTGTAAATTAATGACCCGAAATTTCCCGATATTTGAGTATACTTTGGCGTTATAAATCAACATTTTCTCTAAGCATGACAGGCTGCTGAATTTGGTACGAGATGAACACGTAGGGTAAATGTGCCATGATTCGGACACTTAAGCAATTTTGGATTATTTGACCTTCTTAATGTTTGTTTCTCTCAACTATTTTCACTTATGAACAACAAAGTGTAGTTATTATATCCAGGTTGATATTTTATGAAAGTTTTTGTGTCCTTGAAATGAAATTGACTTGAAAATAACCTTAATTTTTGCCATGATTCGGACACCCTGTCCATGATTCGGACACACATGATAAAATGCTGAAAAAAAACATGCCTTGCAAAATAAAATAATACCTCATCAATGCAGTGGGCAAATTCTTAAGTTGCCACCATTTATTTTCCCAAAAAAGTGTCATTTGACTGCTCAGAACTCAAAAAAGAAAATTTGTGCATGGACACATCCAGGACTTATTTTTTAGAGTTTTTGAAGGCAACGCCCTGATAAAAACGGGCCATTTCAGCCATATCGTGAGATTTGACTCCATTCCGTCCGTGTGCTCCCGTGCGCACGACTCTAGTGTGTACAAAGTCAATGGCGTAGATATTAGACTCCAGCCATTGGCGAAATGAACGGCAGTCAATGGAGTGGAGTGTAAATTCGGGAGATGCCGGCATTTCTTCTAAAATGGAACATACACAAGCCACAAAATTATTTTGGCATATTTTTAGCGATTCTGGGGGCCTGGGTAGCATAAATCAATGGAGTGTCAGAAATCATGGCACATATACCTTGACTTCTGGACAAGGAAATTTATGGAAGTTCAAATTGAAAACGCAGCTCTCCATAATTTGGACCTTGATGGTATATTGATGAACAGAATATACCAGTTTCATTAAAAAAAAAAAGGCCTGTTAAATTTAATTAATTTTCTGTGTTTTTAAATAATGCATTTTCTCACAACCCTATTTTTTTAACAGGGCTCTTAGGATCACACCCCAATTCCCTATCAGAAAATGTGACATTTTATAATAGGAATACACGGGTTTACACTTCTAAAAAAGCGCATGCGTGGTAGTGCCTCGTTTCGAAGTCGCGATCAAAACCGCCGAAGTGTAAACCCGTGTATTGTCTTCGACAATGGACGGGCTTACACTTCGGAAAGTGCGCATGAGTGGAAGTGCCTCGTTTTGAAGTTGCGATGAAAATCTAAGATGGCTGCCATGGTGTAAACCCGTGTATTGGATCATGTATGTGGCACCGTTGTTTAGTCAAATAGGCCCTAGTGCATCTATCGAAAAGAATTCCACTGATGACCATAATTTGTGCACAACTCTATAGAACCAACAGAGGGCGTTTTGAGCAAACTGGCTTTGTACAGTTTGTAGGTAAAATAACCCTGAAAAACTCACTTTTCAGATATTCTACGCAAGTTTTCCACACCTGAGATTGAGGTTTATCATAATTTGTATCCAATAAGTTAACTCTTGGAGGATATTATCCTTTTTCCGTAATGGTGATCAGTGGAATTCTTTCCCATTTGTATTTGCACATTTCCGAGCATCCGAATGCTTCCGAAGACCTGCCGAAGATGACGCTCGTTTTTTAGTAATAAAATTCACTTTTTGGCTCAGATATATACTGTTTCTTATGTTTTTCAGCGTTTCCAACCCTCTTGAAACAATTCTAAGGCGTTCCATGCGATACGATGTCAAAATGTTCGCTACAACATACATATCTGGGGCATTTTTGGTCATTACCTGGTTTTTTTCTACGAAAGGAATTAAGAGTGTTCCGATAAAGCCCTAGTCGTGTGCAGCGCCACCTACCGGTGGTTCCGGGAACATTGCGTCTAGATGCGCAATATACAATTACTTCTTTTCCATTTTTCAACTGGGTAAGAACTGCTCCTAATCCTTGATTGGATACATCAGTCGTTACAACTGTTTCTAAATCAGGATCAAACAATGACAATACCACGTTATCTTTGACTAGTTCCTTAACTTTCTCAAAACAATTTTGAGCTTCAGATGACCAGACAAATTTACTATTCTTTCGGACCAACTGACGTATGGTTCAACTACTGCTGCAAAATTTGGAATATGCTGCGAAAAATAACCAGCTAAACCAAGAAACGATTTCAATGATTTTGGTTCCTGTGGTACAGGCATGTTATACAAAGCTTGACATTTCTTGTCATCAATCTGAACACCTTTGTCAGAGACTTTGTGACCAAGAAAATCAACTGATTGTTGAGCAAATACACACTTATCTATATTCAGTGTTATCCTAAATGACTGAAGTTTCATTAGCACATTACGCATATTTTGGTGATGTTCATCACGTGTTCTCCCATATACAACTACATCATCAAGGTAATTTTGTACACCATTTAAACCTGACAAGATTGTACTGAGCATTTTCTGAAATGCGGATGGAGCTAAAGATATCCCGAAACACAATCTACGATATTGATATATTCCATCATGTGTTATGAACGCAGTGAGACCTCTTGAATATGGGTGCAAAAACATTTGATGATAAGCCGATGTCAGATCTAGTTGAGAGAAGTATTTGGCATCACGTAATTCTGAAATCAATTCATCAATCTTGGGGAGGGGGTGACGCTCTGGAATAACAGCTTTGTTTACTTGCCTTAAATCAGCACAAACTCTTATAGAACCATTCTTTTTCCATGATACTACTATAGGCGAAATCCATTCGGACGTGTAAATTTTCTCAATTATGCCCATATTCTCTAATTTCTTCAATTCCTGAGATACCTTAGTACGTACAGAGTATGGTAATCGACGTAATTTTTGTTGCACTGGCTGAACATTCTCATTGACCTTCACCTTATGAACAAACTGTTTTACTGTATCCAGCCTTTCATTATCACTTGACACAAATATGCTCTTAAACTGGGATAGATTATCAGGCAGTTTCACTTTGTGGGCTGTCTCAGGTTCCCCTTTACTTGCATCTGACACAGTGTTACATGTAAGTACATCACCAACATTAGTTACATTAATCTGCAGAGCATTTATCAGATCCCTACCTAGGATACTCTTATTATTATCAACAACATACACATCAGATATTGAAACTCTGTTTCTGTACATGATCGAACATTAAAACATTCCAGTAACATTTATGACATGATCTGTATATGAAGAGAGTCTCTGTCGTGCTTGTCAATCTTGTAGAGCCTCTTGAATGAAATGTTTCTTGTAAAACGTCTTTGACAGAAGGGTGACACCCGAGCCAGTATCTACCATCATTCGATGTGGAATATGGTTGATACTTACAGTACAGTAAACTGGACGGCATTTAAACTCAGGGGTGTCCGTAGCAAGGACGTAGACATCGCTGTCATCACTCATGTAGTGGCGGTCATCTGGCGATGATTGTGATGTTATTTATTTATAATTATTTATTATTTATTTATTAACCAAGACCAACAGCAATACAAATCGCCAATTACAGGATGGTTATTAACATAATAAACAAACAAGCACAAACACACAAACAAACACTCGGACAGCCAACAGACAGACAAGTAAATTAACAGATAAGAAAATCCATATGTACATTATATCTATAAAATAGTACAGTATTTAGTATTTACAACAATAAGAATTAATTTACACAAACTGTAAGATGAGATGTTAAGATAAAAATTAATAAATAAATACTAGAAAAATAAGCGAGAAATAAGAAATAAGAAATAAGAAATAAGAATAAGAATAATAATAATAATAATAATTAGTCAAAAAAAAATAATAGAATAATAAATATGTGTGAATATATGACAGTACACTGTACATTCAAGCTGACAGAGTTGATATTGCACGATAAACTTGGCCACGGAAACTTCCAAGGCTTGCGACACCAAACACATCACATTTCCCATGGAGTCCATTGTAGGTGGAAGAGATTCTAGATATAAAGCCACGCTTTGTGACCTCAATGCGACTCCGTGGGATATGTAAGATATGCTCGTTGGAAAGCCTTGTCCGCCTCGTGGAAACATGTAAACTAAATGGATTGGCATCAGTGACATTAAAATGGTTATGGAAGTGTTTGTAGAGAAATAGACAATCATTTACAGTACGTCTGACAGAAAGAGGAGAAAGTTTGTATAAGTCACATAATTCAGAATATTCAAGATTACATACAGCACTATTATTAAAGTTCTTATACATGAAATAAAGAAATCGACGCTGAACCCTTTCAATTCTGGATGACTGATATGGTGAAATTGAATTAAATACAACTGTACACTATTCAAGATGAGGTCTAATGAGGGAACAATATAAGGTCCGAAGGGTATTTTCATTTTTGATTGAGCGAAAATTACGCCATATTAAACCAGACATGCGGTTCGCCTTTTTAATAACATGGTTAACATTGGGAACAAAAGTAAGCCTTGAGACAATGAAAATACCAAGATCTTTTTGAACAGTAACCTTGGGAAGGACATCGTTATTAATATGGTACTTGAAATTAACTGGCTTTCTTTTAAGGGTCAATGAAATAAAACTACACTTGTTGGTGTTGATAAATAATCGCCAGGCTAGAGACCAAGAAGAAAGTTGGTCTAAATCATGTTGTAGGTCTACACAGTCAGTAATACATGAGATAGGACGGAAGATTTTCAGATCGTCGGCAAACATTAAACAACTACTACTTAAATGCTGAGGAATATCATTTACAAACAGAGTGAAGAGTAAAGGGCCAAGAATTGAACCTTGTGGAATTCCAGAAGGGACCAAGTTCCTGGAGGAACACTGGCCATCAACAACAACTCTATGTTTTCTGTTGCTTAGATAGCTATTTAACAATAACAATAGATTGGGATGAAGATTAAAAGAAGACAGTCAGTTTATACAAAAGAAGGTCATGAGAAACACGATCACAGGCCTTTAAGAAATCCGTGTAAACCACATCCAACTGCCGCCCCTGGTCAACAGCATGGTATGCCTCCTGAAGAAGGGATGTGAGATTGGTGGAACAGTCTCTACCAGGGACAAATCCATGCTGTTTCTCAGAGATGGCTGGTTGAACATGATGCATAATTCGATCACACAGGATTTTCTCAAAGACCTTAGATGCCTGTGGAAGTAAGGAAATAGGACGATATTTGGCTACATTTTGTTTTTTACCAGATTTATGAATAGCAACTAAATTGGCGACCTTCCATTGAGAAGGGTAGGTACCAGACTGCAGTGTCATTCGAAAAAGATGTGACAGTGGACCACAAAATATATCAGCACAGGATTTCAACAAGAAAGCTGATAATTGGTCGGGACCACTGGCTTTGGATACTTCAATCTCAGAGAGTTTACGAAAGACATCAGAGTCACTGATATGAATAGCTGGCATGCTGTCCAAGTTGTAAGAATGAAGAGCTGGCTTATCAGTAGATTGATCAGGATCGGGTAGATACACAGACTGGAAATATTTCATCAGCAGCTCGCCTTTTCCAGCTGGATCAGATGCCTCAGTTCCTGACAATTCATGTTTAAGTATCGAGGGTAGAGTGTGGTGTTGAGATCGAGTTTTAACAAAACTCCAGAAACGTTTGGGTTTGTCTCCAATGTCATTGGCAAGAGAAGCTAAATAGCTGGCATATTAAGCTCTAACCAGTCGTTTGAAGAGAGTTCTGGTTTCCTTGAACAACTCTTGATTTTGTTGAGTAGGATTGGATTTTTTCCTACGGAAAGCTCGCTCCTTGGCATTCAAAGCTCGCCTGACATCACCATCAAACCAAGGAGGAAGTCGCCGACGAGGACGAATCACAGGGACAATGTCCACCAGAGTGGCCTCAACTAAATCATAAAAGAGAGATGTGGCCTCTTCACAGTCATTAGTGGCATGCAAAATGTTCCAGGGAACGCACTCCAAGGTTCTTCTCAGATCGTGCAAATCAGCTTTCTTGAAGTTGTAGACTGGCCGGGAAATTGGGTTGGACTTCGCAGGGCTACCAAGAGAGAATCGCTTGGAGTGTAGAACCAAGTCTAGAATATTAATGCCTCTAGTTGGAGCAAAGTTATTTTGTAGCAGATCATGTGTGGTCACAATTAAGTCCACAAAAGCATCATCAATGTGAGATCCACTTGATACTGGAAGGCCTGAGTCGTGACTCCACCGCAGGGTTGGGAGATTAAAATCACCCACAATGCATACAGTGGTATACTGCTGAGAAATGGTAGTCAGGGTATCCGCAAGGTCTTCTATCGGTTGAATTCCTGAATTTGGGGGCCGATAAAAGACGCCCACAAGAGTCTTATTTCGTTGTGAGGCACAGATTTCCACCCATAAAACTTCACGATCTGGATGTTCAAACTCATACCTCCTGTGGCATTCCAAGGAGTTGTGGCATCCAAACAGGACTCCTCCACCACGGCCATTGATTCTGTCCTTGCGAAAGATTGTAAAGTTAGGTATGTTCACCTCAGAATCAGAAACATCAGCATTCAACCAGGTCTCAGTCAAAGCAAAGCAGTTGAAGAAACCAGTTGGGGTCAGATGAGAAGAGAAGGTGCTGTGGAAAGTATCCAGTTTATTCTTCAGGCTCCGTACATTTTGCAGATACATGTTCAAATGAGCAGCTTGATGAGCCTGGTTGCTGCCTGGACCATTTCTGCTGCAGTTGGTAGAACTTGACCCTTGAAACTTGGCAAACACTCGTCTTCTTGTCTTTAGGCCCATTAGAACGGCAGCGGTGCGCGAAATTTCCAATTTTGTGGCAAATGTTGCACTTCCTGTCGCGGGCTGGACACGAACTATCATTGGCGAGATGAAACCTTGAACCACAGCGGTAGCATTCACGTGGACGCTGAAAAGAATGGCCTCTGTGCTCGACCCTGGAGTCGGTGTTCTCTCGCCCATGGCCTCTGCCCCTTGCTCCTGTTTTGTGGCCTCTAGTAGTAGTAGTAGTGTAGCGAAGTCGAGTCACACGACACGAAATTAAATTAAGAAGGGAAGCAGAAATGAATGTGCAAGGCTTAAAACAGCCAAAATACCTATTTATTAACCTATGCAAAGAACTACAATACAATACAATACTAATAATAATGGAAGCAAGATATTCTACGGGAACTACGTATTAATGAAAGAAACTAGGGGTAAAATGCAAGTTATTTGTAAATTATGGTGGGTTGGGTGTCTAGTGTCCGGTACAGTAAGGCAAAATAAAGTTCAGAGGATGTTCCAAAAGTAAGGTAAGGGTTTGCAAAAAGGAACGAACTTACTTAAGTTTAGCATGCTAGCTGCAACTGCAACCAAGGAAAGCAAATCAATTCACATAGATCTCCAAACCAGTGGCATATATGCCGAGGGACCACACCCTCCACCTACAGATAGGTGTTCACTGGTTGAAACCCCAGGGCTGACTCAACTGGCACATTCCAGTGGCCTTGGTTTTAACCAAGGTCCAGAGCCCAAGGCCCCAACAAAAGAGGGATTAGGAGGGTTAATGACATTCCAAGTAGGTAGTTACCAGTAGAACATAATAGACAGTGAGGGTAGCTAAATAAAGGAAAAGTACAATCAAAGGATATGCTCAACTGTAGCAGGTAGATTGAGCAGACTAGTCCACATCTTTCTCAGAGGGGAGACCAGTGGCCTCTGTGCAGTGTAGGTATCTCCTCCTACTGCTGTAATGTATGTTTCAAATGCTGAAAACCATTGAGTCCAGGGGACATTTGGTTCTCCAGGTTCATCCAGAAATGCACGTGGTTCCCTAAGGAGGGTGTGGTCAATAACAGAGTCTTAATACTCAACTGTATACTGCACTGTATCTGTACGGGGAACTCCCCCTTTATTATACTTCCACACTTTATATACCCTCATGCCTCTACATACTGGTACAGTGTAATAAGAAACTAATGATGTGGAACCAACAGAAATTAACATAAGAAAGTACTGGGTCAGTGCATGAGCTAGGGAGGAATTCCATTGAACTGCAATCCATTATTACATTATGTCTATGCTATACAGCCAATAGAAGGTCCTGCAGCCGATTTCACGAAACTTTACGCAGTTGCGTAAGTCCACTTACGCCACAAATTTTGTGGCGTAAGTGGACTTACGCAACTGCGTAAAGTTTCGTGAAATCGACCACTGGTCCAATAAAAAATGTTCACTCCACTGAGTTGAAACGAGCAGTAACAAAGGGTAACTATGCTGATAGTGGTAGTGCTAACTGTACTAAACTTAAGTCACCTTCCACAGTACAAGCAGATTCCTCCTCCGAGTCGGAAATCGAAATAGGCATTATTGTACCGAATCAAGACCCCTCGTCACCAGCAAATGAGACACATTCAGCTACGATAACTAGCAAATTACGTTGCTCCACGAGGAGTACTCGTGGAAAGCACAGTAATCCATTTAAAGAACCACGTTCAGTGCTTAGCCAGCAACAAGATTCACACTACATTCACTCCCCGCTCAAGTTCACGCTGAACATCCATCTCGGAGAAATTCTGTTCTGGATATTAATAGTGACGGATTTATACTTTTTTGCCTTAATGATTAATGTAAGATCGTTGCAGTATGTTTTATGTGCAACGACCATAACTTGTATCTGTTTTGTCTCTTCCCACGGAGAGTAAGAACTCTTTGTCATAGACCATTAAGTTGGCTACGTGTATTGAAGAACCTACTTGATGAGCACTAATTAAAGATTAAACTCATAGTAAACTTTTGTCTTAGCCGGTAGTAGTTTGACATCCTATGCTGAGTTCCACACTCGCTTCGTGTGCGACATGCACATGACATAGATGGGTCATAGACTACAAGCTTTGACGTTAGAAAACACACCCTTTCCAAATTATCCACCCAAAAATGGTGGGTTCTTGAATTTTTTCCGATTTGTGCGATTTCGCGATCGAAAAAAAAAAAAAAACCACTCTCGAGCTTTAATAAGTGCCGTCATGATACTTCTTCGTGCAGGAATCAAAGTTGGTTTTATTTTCACCATTATTTGAGTATCTTGTAAATATTAACAAAAAATAAAATAATCTGGTGGTGTATTGCGATTAAGTATCAATAATGAGTTTGTAAAAATGTATTTAATGAATTATTTATTTAGCCATCACTGAAACGGTGCAGGCTTATATTCTGTATAAATAATTTCTGTCTAAAATAATTTAATTAGAATGAATCTAGCCTACCTTTAGTTAATTTGTTTATTGCTTGGGTGTGTGTAACCGACCGACTTAGACAAGATGGCTGTCAGTCGATTACGTACTCAAGATTTTGTTTATTGCTTGGGTGTGTGTAACCGACCGACTTAGACATGTTGCGTGTCAGTCGATTACGTACGCAAGTGGTCATAACTTTGCATGCATAACAATTAGGTTGGGGACCTGGGGTCGATTTCACTAACATTTGAGATCATCGCTAAAGCCCATACAAATCCATCGCTAAACGGAAAATCAATCGCTATTTTATGCACCAATTTTCTGTTAAACGATGGATTTGGGCTTTAGCGATGATTGCAAACGTTAGTGAAATCGGCCCCAGGGGTGGATTTCACGAAGCCCTGCGATCGATCTTAACTCGATTTACGAAGGATAACCCATCGTAGGGGGGTCTATCCTACATAGGGCTGCGTCGTGCGCGTGCTATATAGAACACGTATCATAGAGCTAAGACCATTCCTGCACCACGAGCCACGGCAGAAGGAGTCACCTTTCCGTTCCTTCCTTTTTCTGAGTTAGATATTATTTTGGGTTCCTTTTCGTCACTTTCAACCTTTGTTCATCAATCCAAAGATCAGCTCTGACTAGGTTTACAGTTTTGACTTCCCTTCTCGATTATTCTTGGTGAGTTTCATATGGAAATTATTGAAATTCTTTTAACTATAAAGAAACTGTATTTTCGGGACATAACTTAAAACAAAGAAATGTATAATGTTGATTGACTTTATACCTTGTGTTATAGTATATTAATGTAGATGAGAGGCCCATTGCAAGCCATTTATCGTACAATTTATTGCTAAGGCCACATTTTGGAAACAACCTTTTGAAATGTAAAATGATGTGCATGGAAAAGTACTGGCCGTTTTCTTAAGCGTTTCACTGCTTAATTACAACTAATTCAATTAAGGTTGCTGAATTATTTAGAGGAGATGATTGATGAGTTAAGATGATTATTGGAAAGTAATTCAAATCTCACAAGAATGCTTTATTTCCACCCAATCCTAAAACTTTATTTCATAGCGTTATATGTATGATCATTAATTTACAGCTGTGAACCGACGCAACCTCCATCGCATGATATCTATACATTGAGGGTGCTGGGAGACATATAACTATAATACAACACCTTAGATTAAAGATGGAGAATAACGATTGTTAAAAAAAATTAACAAATGCAAATCCTCGTTTATAGGGCATATAAGAACTTTCTCATAATATACAATGGGGCTGGGTTTTTTTTGTTTATTATTTGGTAATATTGGAAGTAAAATTTGATGATAATTGTAAATTCTGAGGACTATTCACCCAAACTGGCCGTGGGTGGCGCTATTTAAATTTATGTCAATGTGTGACGTAGTCGAGGGGATACGGTCCACGAACGAACCCCTTCGATGCTGTATTCCTCCCAAGGACGGTCGCTATATGTATCATTTTCAGCCATTTTACTAACGAAATGATTTTTACCCAAACTGGCCGTGGGTGGCGCTATTTAAATTTATGTCAATGTGTGACGTAGTCGAGGGGATACGGTCCACGAACGAACCCCTTCGATGCTGTATTCCTCCCAAGGACGGTCGCTATATGTATCATTTTCAGCCATTTTACTAACGAAATGATGGGAGTACATGCATTGCGTGTGGGTTTATAACATGTCACACTGTCTAAATATTCATAAGGAAAGCGAATCCCCTCTTCTACGTCATCAACTTGAGGAAAACATGAATATTCATGATATGTAAATGAACAAAAACCTGCCAATTCGAGAGAAAATGGCTTATTCTTGGCGAATGTGGAACGGTATAAAGTGGCTTAAAATTCACATCAAGAAACTTCTAATAGTGAGGGTTAATGATATGTTTACCTTAATTGGAGCTAGGTGAACACAATTTTATGCGAACATCTTATTTTTCGAAATCGTTGGAGTCCAGCTTTAAGGTACGGGTTGACGGAAATGCATTTCATAAATATTGCAATGTAATTGAAACAATTAATTGTATTTATAAAGGATGAAACACTGTTGTGCATCTTGAATGAATATCGTTATAGACCAAAATCAAATAGCACAATTTGGCAAAGAATATTTAGTAACGGGACTTTTAAATTTCATCTAAATGCACAGAAACCACTATTATGACAATGAGGTATTATTTATTGACGTTGCATGAAACGAATCAAAGCCTTGGTCAGTTAAAGCATAAATCTGATGCATTAGGCGCCCTTGCAAAAAGGTTGCCGCGGTCCGGCCGCGGCCGGCCGTGTTTCTAAGGCCGCGGTCAGACCGCGGCCGTTCGCGGGAAAAATCACGTACTTGTAATCAGATAAATGAGGCAGCTTCGGCAGGACACCGACATTCGTATGTTAATTGAACATGAATTATGCATAACCAGAAAGACCGCGAACGTGTGTGGGGACGTGTAGGAAACATTATTATAGTAGTTCCGAATCATGATGAAGGCCTATGTATGCTAAGGACGGTCAGACCAATAAATGTCAGTGAAATTTCTCTCATGTTCTAAGATTCGAGGGCACGAAACAATGAATATGCACATGAAGAACACAAAATATCATTTTTACAAGTAATATTAAACTGCTGCAAATTGCTCTTCAGCCAAAATAATGACATGAAGTTTTTTTTAAAACAAGGAACTATTTCAATGACCTAAATAAATCACACAAGCCGATTTATAGGGCATCAATTAAAACATGTTAAGGGCATACAATGATGTATTTCGAGTCTTTTCCGCTCCGCACGAAAAAAAAAAACAACAACAACAACAAACTAGACCTGTGTTTGTAGTTAACAAACACTTAGCTGTTTCGCGTATGTTTTAGAAAATATATATAATATATATAAAATTGACCCAGGACAGAGAAATAGTTTATCAGCGGTGTCTTAATTGTCCTAAACAACTACATGTACATGTACATGTACCAGGAGCGTCGTCACTCATCCATCAATACACGTATACAGATAGATGTACATACACACGGCCATGAGAAACACAGAAATGGCAGAGTCTACTATATTGTGCTTATGGGCGGCGGAAACAGGAAAATGACTGATTTTCTAGCTTGCCGTGCTACGTTTAAGTGTACACAATTCGCCCACTACTATGGATAGCCATATCAGCGGTCCAAAAAGTTCCAAAGCACGCGTTTTGTGTTATGTTTGACTCTAAATGGCAAAATTAATTATCAAAAAAAATCAAAAATCAGTTGATGACGTCATCGTGACGTCACTTTGCACTAGGGATACTAATACCATTTCCTACCTACCCACCAAGTTTCATTACGATCGGATATTCGCTTATATGTGTTTCTGGAAAAAAATGGCAAAATTAAATATTCAAAAATCGATAAAAAATCAGCCGGTGACGTCATCGTGACGTCACATCACATTTTGGATAGTAGTACCATTCCCTACCTACCTACCCACCAAGTTTCAACGCCATCGGATATTCCCTTATATGTGAACCTGAAAATCGGCTTTTTGATGACGTCATCATGACGTCACACCTTTTTGGTAAATTGTGGCATATGCCTATAACTTACAAACATTAATACCGAAAGAATTTTGAAAATATGATTTGTCGTTCATGAGATATAAAGAAAAGGTCCAAAAATTGAATAATTCGTATAAAATCACATGATGACGTCATCAACACGTAACTGCAATTTTTGTCTATAACACGTCCCCATATACTTACATACCAAGTTTGAGCTGCATCGGACCTGCCGTTCCGGAGATAAAGAGCCTTAAAATTTGCACTTTTATGATGACGATTATGTGCACGTGATGACGTCACGATGACGTACTTACGCGGGACACTATTCGGGGTGGTGGTCTAACTATGTGCCAAGTATGAAGTTGATCGGAATTCGCATGATGGTAGAAGTGACTTGTAGAAAATCCCTGTGTTATGTCTATGGGAAAAAAGTGGAATAGAAAAAAAAAAAAAAAAAGAACACAAGGCTTTTCCGTTTTATAGAAAAATCAACATAACCTTTTACACAATACATTTGATTAAGATCTTAAGTTTTATACTTTTGAAGTATGCACCTTTAATCATACACTCACGTGACTTGGTCATATTTCTGTCACAAAGAAAGACCTTGCCTAACATTGACTTTTGGCGAAAGAATCATGATCATAGCCCTTACAACTTTTAAATCAGAAGCTACTTCCTGTTTGACCGGAAGTAGAGGTCGTAGAGGTCAGGCAATGTATCACAAATGATAGACCTTGCCTAACATTGTCTATTGGTGAAAGAATCATGATCATACCTCTTACCACTTTTAAATAAGGAGCTACTTCCTGTTTGACCGGATGTAGAGGTCACAGAGGTCAAGCAATGTGTCACAATGAAAGACCTTGCCTAACATTGACTTTTGGTGAAAGAATCATCATCACATCTCTTACCACTTTTAAATGAGGAGCTACTTCCTGTTTGCCCTGTACAAGTCAATGGGCTATAGCGTGAAAAATATTTTAAAAAATCATAAAACATTTAAAAATTACGCTGTCTTGACGTAACTTCAGAATTACAATCCCGAACCTCCAATCCACCAATGTACCAATTTTCAAGGCGATCGGCCGTTCCTACTATGTGTTATAAAAATCGCATTTTTTATGACGTCATGATGACGTCAGCGAATTTTTGTCTATGCAGTGTTCATCTATGGTGTATGCTGAAGAATTATCAAAAAGAAATTCAAAGATATCTTGTTTCGCTTACAAGATATCGTTAAAAGAACTTTAATGACCCAAAATTTCAATAAATCATAAAAAATCAAGGAATGACATCATGATGACGTCATTGCAATTTTTCGATATAACACTTCCCAACTTAGATACATACCAAGTTTCAACTCAATCGGACTTAGGGTTCGTTCATAATTGATGTCTGAAGTTTGCCCCTTTAAGACACTGTCACGTGACACCTGATGACGTCATGATGACGAAAAGTTTCGATGCACATTGACGCTATTGGGACTTTGTTTTGACCAAGTTTGGTTAAGATCGGCTGTTTAAAAATGGCCAAAGTGGGGTCTAGAATGCCCCTGTGCTTTGTCTATAGGAATTCCAACGACAAGAAGAAGAAGAAGAAGAAGAAGAAGAAGAAACTAGAAATTCTGTCTGTTGAAAACAGAACACAAGGCTTTTCCGTTTTATAGAAAAATCAACATAACCTTATACACACAAAGACATTTGATTAAGATCTTACGTTTTATACTTTTGAAGTATGCACCTTTAATCATACACTCACGTGACTTATTCATATTTCTGTCACAAAGAAAGACCTTGCCTAACATTGACTTTTGGCGAAAAATCATGATCATAGCCCTAACAACTTTTAAATCAGAAGCTACCTCCTGTTTGACCGGAAGTAGAGGTCGTAGAGGTCAAGCAATGTATCACAAATGAAAGACCTTGCCTAACATTGTCTATTGGTGAAAGAATCATGATCATACCTCTTACCACTTTTAAATGAGGAGCTACTTCCTGTTTGACCGGAAGTAGAGGTCACAGAGGTCAAGCAATGTGTCACAATGAAGGACCTTGCCTAACATTGACTTTTGGTGAAAGAATAATGATCAAAGCTCTTACCACTTTTAAATAAAGAAATACTTCCTGTTTCCCCTGTACAAGTCAATGGGCTATGGCGTGAAAAATATTTAAAAAAATCATTAAAAAAAAAAAAATGATGCTGTCTTGACGTAACTTCATAATTACAATCCCGAACCTTCAATTTACCAATGTGCCAATTTTCAAGGCAATCGGCCGTTCTTACTATGTGTTATTAAAATCGCATTTTTTATGACGTCATGATGACGTCACCGATTTTTTGTCTATGCAGTGTTCATCTATAGTGTATGCTGAAGAATTATTAAAAAAAAATTCAAAGATATCTTGTTTCGTTTACTAGATATCGTTAAAAGAACTTTAATGACCCAAAATTTCAATAAATCATAAAAAATCAAGGAGTGACGTCATGATGACGTCATTGCAATTTTTCGATATAACACTTCCCGACTTAGATGCATACCAAGTTTCAACTCAATCGAACTTAGGGTTCGTTCATAATTGATGTCTGAAGTTTGCCCCTTTAAGACACTGCACGTCACACCTGAAGACGTCATGATGACGAAAAGTTTCGGCGCACATTGACGCTATTGGGACTTTGTTCTGACCAAGTTTGGTTAAGATCGGCTGTTTAAAAATGGCCAAAGTGGGGTCGAGAATGCCCCTGTGCTTTGTCTATGGGAATTCCAACGACAAGAAGAAGAAGAAGAAAAAAAAAAAAATCAGAACAAAAACAATACCTTTTCCGTTGAACACGGAAAAGCCAAAAAAAAAAAATCAGAACAAAAACAATACCTTTTCCGTTGAACACGGAAAAGCC
>OZ020244.1:7188658-7253322 GCA_963971285.1 Astropecten irregularis | reverse complement strand
TGACAACTAATTAGCCAATCATGAACAATCATGTTTTTAATTAGCCAATCACAATAACCCTTTCATTCAACGACCAATCAAGAGCGACCTTGTTTCAAACGAGTAAACCAACATCAGACCCATCCCATACAACACCATCCGTACCCAAAACAGGCTCCACATCACAACAGCACCACCTATTATGAACAGCGCCACCAACGCCACCACCCGCACCACCTGCACCACCACCACAACCTGCACCACCACCTGCAGGTGCTAGCACCACCAATTGCGGTGCATTCAGCCCGTACATACTACTGATAAGTCATCAGTTTCTTCCTCCGTTTCGGAGTTGCCATTTTCCTCTTCCGTTTCGGATTCCGAATCATTTTCCTCTGACTCTTTGTTGTCAGACTGCGGAGACTCACTTTCACAGCTTTCTGTTTCCGAATCTTGAAATCTGCGCTTTTTAAATTCGGGTTCATAGTTATCTGCGCGAAACTTTGCAGATCGAATAGCGCAAATTTCTAGGTCATCGTCAACTTCATTCATTTCCGATTTATCTTCGGCGTGTGCATTTGCTGCATGTCTCCGAAGGTTATATCTCGATCCAAAACCTTTGTCGCACTTGTGACAAACATGGGGGTTGACTGCGGAAATATTATTCATATTGTCTTCTGGATGGTGAATCACCAAATGGAAAGAAATTGAAATACTTCAAAATATATATTCTCACTGATTCGTCGACTTGGTCACTGACTTTTTTGCTCATTTCTGCTCATCGAGTTGCTCATTTAGCTCATTTCTGCTCATCGAGTTGCTCATTTTGCTCATTTCTTGCTCATCCTACTCATCGAGTTGCTCATTTTGCTCATTTCTGCTCATCGAGTTGCTCATTTTGCTCATTTCTGCTCATCGACTTGCTCATTTTGCTCATTTCTGCTCATCGACTTGCTCATTTTGCTCATTTCTGCTCATCGAGTCGCTCATTTTGCTCATTTCTTGCTCATTCTGCTCATCGAGTTGCTCATTTCTGCTCATCTAGTTGCTCATTCTGCTCATCGAGTTGCTCATTTTGCTCATCTCTGCTTATCTAGTTGCTCTAGTCAGAACTAGACGCATCTTCGTCCGATAAGTCATCAGTTTCTTCCTCCGTTTCGGAGTTGCCATTTTCCTCTTCCGTTTCGGATTCCGAATCATTTTCCTCTGACTCTTCGTTGTCAGACTGCGGAGACTCACTTTCACAGCTTTCTGTTTCCGAATCTTGAAATCTGCGCTTTTTAAATTCGGGTTCATAGTTATCTGCGCGAAACTTTTCAGATCGAATAGCGCTAATATCTAGGTCATCGTCAACTTCATTCATTTCCGATTTATCTTCGGCGTGTGCATTTGCTGCATGTCTCCGAAGGTTATATCTCGATCCAAAACCTTTGTCGCACTTGTGACAAACATGGGGGTTGACTACGGAAATATTATTCATATTGTCTCCTGGATGGTGAATCACCAAATGGAAAGAAATTGAAATACTTCAAAATATATATTCTCACTGATTCGTCGACTTGGTCACTGACTTTCTCATTTTTGCTCATTTCTGCTCATCGAGTTGCTCATTCTGCTTATCGACTGCTCATTCTGCTTATCGACATGCTCATTTTGCTTATCGTCTTGCTCATTTTTGCTCATTTCTGCTCATCGAGTTGCTCATTTTGCTCATTTCTGCTCATCGACTTGCTCATTTTGCTCATTTCTGCTCATCGAGTTGCTCATTTTGCTCATTTCTGCTCATGGACTTGCTCATTTTGCTCATTTCTGCTCATCGACTTGCTCATTTTGCTCATTTCTGCTCATCGAGTTGCTCATTTTGCTCATTTCTGCTCATGGACTTGCTCATTTTGCTCATTTCTGCTCATCGACTTGCTCATTTTGCTCATTTCTGCTCATCGAGTTGCTCATTTTGCTCATTTCTGCTCATGGACTTGCTCATTTTGCTCATTTTTGCTCATCGACTTGCTCATTTTGCTCATTTCTGCTCATCGACTTGCTCATTTTGCTCATTTCTGCTCATCGAGTTGCTCATTTTGCTCATTTCTGCTCATCGACTTGCTCATTTTGCTCATTTCTTGCTCATTCTGCTCATCGGGGTGCTCATTTTGCTCATTTCTGCTCATCGACTTGCTCATTTTGCTCATTTCTTGCTCATTCTGCTCATCGAGTTGCTCATTTCTGCTCATCTAGTTGCTCATTCTGCTCATCGAGTTGCTCATTTTGCTCATCTCTGCTTATCTAGTTGCTCTAGTCAGAACTAGACGCATCTTCGTCCGATAAGTCATCAGTTTCTTCCTCCGTTTCGGAGTTGCCATTTTCCTCTTCCGTTTCGGATTCCGAATCATTTTCCTCTGACTCTTCGTTGTCAGACTGCGGAGACTCACTTTCACAGCTTTCTGTTTCCGAATCTTGAAATCTGCGCTTGCTAAATTCGGGTTCATAGTTATCTGCGCGAAACTTTTCAGATCGAATAGCGCTAATATCTAGGTCATCGTCAACTTCATTCATTTCCGATTTATCTTCGGCGTGTGCATTTGCTGCATGTCTCCGAAGGTTATATCTCGATCAGAAACCTTTGTCGCACTTGTGACAAACATGGGGGTTGACTACGGAAATATTATTCATATTGTCTCCTGGATGGTGAATCACCAAATGGAAAGAAATTGAAATACTTCAAAATATATATTCTCACTGATTCGTCGACTTGGTCACTGACTTTCTCATTTTTGCTCATTTCTGCTCATCGAGTTGCTCATTCTGCTTATCGACTGTTCATCCTGCTTATCGACTGCTCATTTTGCTTATCGATCGACATGCTCATTTTGCTTATCGTCTTGCTCATTTTTGCTCATTTTGCTCATTTCTTGCTCATCCTACTCATCGAGTTGCTCATTTTGCTTATTTCTGCTCATGGACTTGCTCATTTTGCTCATTTCTGCTCATCGACTTGCTCATTTTGCTCATTTCTGCTCATCGACTTGCTCATATTGCTTATTGCTTGCTCATTCTGCTCATCGAGGTGCTCATTTTGCTCATTTTGCTCATTTCGCTCATTTCTGCTCATCGAGTCGCTCATTTTGCTCATTTCTTGCTCATTCTGCTCATCGAGTTGCTCATTCTGCTCATCGAGTTGCTCATTTTGCTCATCTTTGCTTATCTAGTTGCTCATTTCTGCTGATCGAGTTGCTAATTTGCTCATTTCTGCTCATCGACTTGCTCATTTTGCTCATTTCTGCTCATCAACTTGCTCATCAACTTGCTCATTTCTGCTCATTGAGTTGCTCATTTACTGGACACTTTGCTCATATTCTGCTCAGGTTACTCATCTCGTTGCTCTTCTAATTTCCTCGAATTTATGATCTCATCTCCTCCATTCCTATACCCACACCTCAATCACTATACACCCACCTCCTCCCATCACTTTCACTTTCTTCGATACCTCCTCCACCCCATCACCCCCCCCCCCCCCATCACACCCCCCCCCCCCCCCCCACCAACATCTTCACCACTCCCACCTCCTCCACATTCTCCTCCTCTTCCTCCTCCTCAGGGAGGCCTCCCTCCCTCCTCCTCCTCCTCCTCCTCCTCCTCCTCCTCCCGGAAAGGTTAGCCTTTCATGTGACACAAGCTACTGGTTGCGTCACAGTCTCTTTCCGGGAGGAGGAGGAGCTCAGTGAAGCTCAAATCGAACTAATGTAGGCTTTACCCTACAGATCGTCCAATTAAGTTCAATATGAAGAAACAAAATTAAGGTGTCCACAAATAATGCTCAGCGATCAGACTCACGATTGATTGTTCCAACAAAATAATTATATTAACCACACACAAAAAAGCAATCACAGGGTGGCAGATAATACGGCAGTGTGTGTCTAGTAAGTGGAGTGTCAGAGTGATCAGAAGTGGATGTGGATGTGGATGTGGTCAAAAGTGGTTCGACTGGAATAAAAACAGAAAACAAGAAAAATTACATGCATATGTGTACTGTGAACTACATGTTTCTAACATGTCTAAATTACATATAAACATGTCCCAAATTTCCCTAAATGTCTATGTGCGTGGTACCCTATAAACTCTTTGGGGCAAGAATTCCACTGACGGCCATGACGGAAAAAAAGTTATATCCTCTAAAAGTTAACTTACTGGATACAAGTTAGGACCAACATCAATCTCAGGAGTGGAAAGCTGGGTAGCACATCTGGAAAGTGAGTTTTACGGGGTATTTTGGACCCACACTTCAGAGCAGTAGCGCACAACGGGGGCAGCCATTTTCTATCTGCGAACTTATCTGTGGTGCGCATGACAGAGGGCAAAGGGCACTGGAGTTGTTGAATATTGATGTTCAGGAGGGACCATTGTTTGGCGGGGGCGGGTGGGGGTGTTTAGTGTGAGGTAATAACGTTAGGAAAATTCAGGGAGGGTTTAGGTGTGGGGATTTCAAAATAGCATTATTCTAGGGACATTTTTGGAAGGTCTGAATTGAATTGCGGTACGCAGCTTAGATTTAACCATTGCATATTGGGACTCCCCCGCCAATTTTACTTGACCTTAACTTCAATATTAACCTTCTCAGATAACCGTGCTCAGATAATCCATTGCATTTGTAATAATATTGTTGTTTCTTCCACAGCCCGGGTTCGAATCCCAGTGAGATCAAGGTAAAAAAAAAAGTTGGAAAAGAAGAGTGATAACGTAGAAGAGGAAGGGATATAGGAGAGGTAGGTAAGAAGAAAGAAGTGTAAAAGAGGACGTTTTTTTTTTTTTTTTTTTTAATTTGCCCCCTTTTTTTAAACCTCTCCCCCTAGTCACTGAGCCCCCTCTCACACCTAAAAACCCTCAAAATAGATTCCCCCCTTCTGAACTTGTCAAATATCCCTAAAATTAGGTCTATTTGGCCATGGCCGTCAGTGGAATTTTTTCCCTATTTGGCCTTATACAAATACAAAATACACAGGGTTTGCAAAACTGGCTTCACAAATAAAGTATATCAGGTTAAACAGAAACCAAAAAACTACATGTGCAGGTTACATGTACATGTGCCCCTGCCCAAACATGTACTAAACAACATGCCACGTGGCATGGCCCTAAATGTCAAATTTATCACATGAAATATCTTTAGCTTAAAACAGTTTATGCTTAAAAGTTCTTCAATAACTTTACTTGAATGTTTAAATAAAATAATAACTCACTTTGCTGAGCTGTCCCAGAAACATAAAGGGAAATATTACGGAAAATTGTCTGCAGGAAAAATGTGGCGATGTGTGTCAAAAACGTGACAGAATGATAAGGTACATGTAACATGTATATGAAAGAAACTAGCGCCCTCTGGCTTGACAAAAATATACTAAACCAAAAATATAGAATAGCGCCCTCTGGCTGGATTAGCAAATAACAAAAAACTGCTTCTAGATTCTACAAACAGTTACACTTTTTGCCATACACAATTAGGCGTACTTTACTTTCAACAACGCAGCAACCATATTTCTGTTAAAAGCTTCAACATTTATTCTTAAGTTTTGAACTTTTTACACCGAGAAAAAAAATCATAATTTAACCGAATTTGCACAAGTTTCACTTGCAGTTGCACTGCAGCTAGGCCTAACGTTACATGTTAATTGTTAATGTTATGTAGCTGGCCACGTATTCGTTGACAATAAATGTCATGTAGGCCTAGCCCTAGGCCTAGGGCCTAGTATAGGGCATGTAACAACAGCCTCCCATGCCTACAAACATTTTCACAAGAAAGTGCAACATACATACTTGCGTGCACAGCACGTTCAATGGCATGTGCATCAACAACATCAGCAGCAACATCAACAACAGCAGCAGCAACATCAATATCAATATCATCAGCACCAGCACCAGCAACATCAACAACAGCACCAGCAACATCAACAACAGCAGCAGCAACATCAATATCATCAGCACCAGCAACATCAACAGCAGCAGCAACAACAATAACATCAGCAACAACAGCAGCAGCAGCAGGAACCTTAGCAACATCCAGCAAACACCCAAAAGGAATTATATTCAGAGCATTGAAGTAGAAGAAGAGTTTTTGAAGATAGAGAGGGAAAAATTGCAATTGCAGAGAGAAAATCTGGAGGTGCAGCGGGGAATTTTGCTTTGTCTTCAATCATTGACATCATCAACACTTTTTAATTGCATGCAATCATTTTTTCTAATTTATTCCAAGTTTTATGTCAATGAAATGCTGATTAATGCTATTTATTTCACATGTGTCAAGATTTCTGCTATAATTACTTTTAAAATGTAAAAAAAAACATAATATAAAAAGCATTTAAATTAAAACACTCGCATAAGAATGGGTTGGATTGGATTGGGATTGGATTGGATTGGATTGGCTTGGCTTCAGATTGAATTGGGATTGGATTGGATAGGATTGGCTTGGCTTCAGATTGAATTGGGATTGGATTGTATTGGGGATTGGATTGGATTGGATTGGATTTGGATTGGGTTCGGATTTGGTTGGGTTGGGTTGGGTTCGGATTTGTTTGGTTAAGATTGGGTTGGATTGGATATTGGATTGGATTGGATTGGATTGGGTTGGATTGGGGATTGGATTGGGTTGGATTGGGGATTGGATTAGATTGGGTTCGGATTTGGTTGGATTAGATTGGGTTGGATTAGCTGGGATTGGGTTGGGTTGATATCAAGACATTAATAAATTCAGAGGTTCTCAAGTATTTCAAAGAATACAGTGTGTTCAAACGTTTGATTCTGTTACACATTTTTACAAATTAACCAAAGAAATTGCGGATAATTTCGGCCCTGGCAGCAGCCCCAGTCAATCTTGCAGTGATGTCACCATCTCCACCATCTTCATCTTCAGCTTCATCATCCTGCTGATGGTATTCAGGGTCCAAGTGAGGCTCCCTCAACTGCTTGGATATGTTGAATAATACACAGCAGGCTGTGATTATATTGCAAGCTCTCTAGCTCCGGGATGATCTGCATGCCATGAAGTAAACATCTAAATTTGTTTTGAACTTTCTCATAATATCAGCATTAATGTTGTGAAAGGAATTGTTAGCCCCCGGCCCTTCTGCTTCAAAATTCATATCAAAATTGATTACATTTATGTATCCAAAATATTGATGCCATCGATACACATTTTCTTATTTACCTGTTGTAAGCTCTTTCCTCGTTAGTTGTGGGATTTTCCAATGGGGTCATCAACCATGGACGGACTGGATACCCTGAATCGCCCAGAATGATGCCTTGCAGTGCACCATCTTCAAATAATTGACCCACCCGGCTTGAGAGTAGGATGCGGCTGTCATGCGTGCTGCCAGGCCATCTTGCGACAACATTTGTGATTTCATATTGCGCATTGCAAATGAGTTGGACATTAATGCTGGGTTTGCCCTGGCGATTCACATAGATTGGCTCATTTTCTCCAAGGTTGCATCCGTGAAGACATATGTGAGTGCCGCCATCCACAGAGCCTACAACTTGAGGGAAACCACCTATTGCAAAATAATCCCTCTGCGATTCTTGCACAGCTGCCGGAGTTGTAGGAAATTTGATGATATCATTTCGCATTTCACACAATACATTTGTCACTCTCTGCACTACTCGAGAGCAAGTAGCGATGCTGCAACCATGCATTTTACTGGCACAGTCAAATAAGGTTCATGTGGCATAAAGGGCAATAAAAACCTGCAAACTAGATGGAAGTGCATGGTTCCTCCTCGTTGGATGCTCAAGACGTGGCCCTATTCTGTCAATAATGTGGATGCACCCCAGCCGCGTAAATCTGTATTTCTTGTACATTTCTGTGTCATTGTACTCGTCTAGAGGGTTCTTTCTATCCCTAAACACCCTCTCCCTTCGCAAAGCACGGCGATTCCGCATTAGAAGTAGTTGAAGTGCCATAGCTATAACCAGTGATTACAGCAGAAACAAATGACATTGACAAAATAATGGTATTTAATTTTCCCGCCAAATTTTAATCACAATTAAGATTAATTGTTTACCTTCAACAATTGATTTGGATCAAATGTTTGGCAAAGATTGATTCGGAGTAAAGTTAAGATTGATATCGATCTTAACTTTCTTTATGAAATGGAGATAAGATTAATTGTATATAAGATCAATTGTTTCAGAGATGAGATTGATTTTCTAGAGATAAGATTAATTGTAAAGCTTTATGAAACACCCCCCAGAAAACATCTTGACAACCCTACGGGCCACACTAAGCAAGTGTACACTCAGTATAAAAATATTCTTACGGGACTGATAAAACGTGCTAAGAAGAATTTTTTGCACCACAAATTTAAA
Source organism: Astropecten irregularis (assembly GCA_963971285.1). Classification (NCBI taxonomy): domain Eukaryota; kingdom Metazoa; phylum Echinodermata; class Asteroidea; order Paxillosida; family Astropectinidae; genus Astropecten; species Astropecten irregularis. The sequence goes on along the minus strand of OZ020244.1, from coordinate 7,244,997 downwards.
AGTGAAAAGAATAATATCAAAGGCACATGGAGACTTATTAATTCTTTATTGAATAAATCTGAGTCTAACACTAATCCATCTTATTTTGTACACAATGGTGAAAATATTAAGGATCCATATAGTATTGTTAACCATTTTAACGATTATTTTGTAAACATTGGAAACAGGATTGCTTTCAACCTTCCATCGTCTGACTGTTCATATCATTCTTTTCTTGGAGACAGGTGTACTCATTCTTTATTTTTTGAAACCTGTTACGCAAGCTGAAATTGTAAATGTGATCAACAAATTGCCTAATGGTAAAGCCCCAGGATGGGATGGGTTGAGTTCCTTTGTTGTTAAAAAGGCCAGGAATGCTTTAGCGCTACCACTTACACTGCTTTTTAATCAGTCAATTTCTAAGGGAGTTTTTCCTGATGAATTGAAAATTGGTAAAGTTGTTCCCATACACAAAGGCGGTGGTAAACACGAGTTCACGAATTTTAGACCGATTACTATTTTGCCTGTTTTTTCCAAATCATTTGAAAAACTTGTGTTCAATCGCATGATTGCATTTATTAACAAGTATGACCTCTTGTCTAAATCCCAATATGGCTTTAGAGCTAACAACTCTACAGAGCTGGCTATACTTGATGTGCTAAGTAAAATTATCGATGCATTTGAGAATAAGCAGTTTTCTGTCGGTATTTTCCTGGACCTGTCAAAGGCATTCGACACTGTTAACCATGACATTCTTCTGAAAAAATTGGAGCATTTTGGTGTTCGAGGGTTGGCCCTGGACTGGTTCAGGAGGTATATATCAAATAGAAAGCAGTTTGTTTCTTATAATTTCCATCACCCTTCAGAACAGTCCATTACATGTGGAGTCCCTCAAGGCAGTGTGTTAGGCCCATTACTATTTCTTATTTATGTTAATGATATTTGTAAATCATCTAATGAGATGTCTTTTTGTTTATTTGCAGATGATACCAATTTAATTTACAATCACCATAATGTGGATACAGCCATACAACATGTTAATATTGAACTTGTTAGAATAAGTGGTTGGGTCATTTCTAACAAATTATCAATTAATTTGCTTAAGACTAATTATATTATCTTCTGTCCACGTCAACATAAATACCAGGCCACAGTTCCTCTTAGCTTTGATGGTACTGTACTCAAACAAGTCAAGTCTACTAAATTTCTTGGACTTTGTGTAGATGAAAACCTCACCTGGAATCACCACATTGATGTTTTATGTTCTAAAATTTCTAGAAATGTTGGGGTTATTAATCGTCTGACATTGTATAATTTAACCTTGTATAATTTTTCTTTTAACATTGTATAATTCTTTTATTCTTTCATATTTGAATTATGGCCTACTTTGTTTTGAAACACGTATGAAACACGTAGCTCATCTAAAGGTGATCTATTTGTTAGAAAAAATAGAACTTCTTATTTCAGAAACTGTCCGTTTCAACGTGGTGTGATATATTGGAATGAACTTGATGCTGGTTTAAAAGAATGCCCTTCCGTAGTTTCTTTTGCTAAAAAAAATAGTTTCTTTTGCTAAAAAAAATGAAAGAATCGATCCTTAATACTTACACTTAGTCATTAATTTATATTGTACCGGGTCTCACTCTTAACACCTATTGTCCTGTTTAAGTCCGTGTGTAGTTGATTAATTGTTTTTGTCCTGTCTCAGGGAAAGGTACAAAAGCTGTGCTTCACCTTTTTCCTTTATATTGACATTGTTCAATATTTACACTTAACTACATACTGTCTGTAAGAATATTTTGTTTACACATTATGCACTGATTTCGTATGAATTGTTTTCAAAGATGTCAATATGAAAATAAATGTTGATTTGATTTAATTTGATTTGATTCATAGGTCAACAGGTGACATAGCCCGCCGAAATTTTGGCCAAGTGTTGTCTTTGTTTTATTCAAAAGTTCAACTTAAGTGTAAGGCAATTTTGCCAGTGAAAGTTTTCATTCTTCGTGACTAGTCCAAATTGCCCGCTAGATTAGATTTTGTGTGTCTAGCTGGCCTTTTTTTCGGTCATTGTTCTTTGATTTGATTATATTTGACCTATCCGAATTTCTGTCTCGTCAATCAAGATAGGCAGTTTTATTTTGAACGTTTTGTATTCGAATGTGCTTTACTGATATTCTCCAGAATCCGTGGTTACTTCCATGATTTGTATATTTCGTTTACAGTTTTGAATATTTTTTGGAAATTCTGTGTTTGCGTATGAACTTACCTTTCACCCGTTCGTTGGTTTATTGAACGAATATTGTATTGTTTTATGATTGATGCTTGTATTATATTTGATATCTTTCTCATCATTTACTGATTTGATTATATGTGTTGATTTTGAATTGTTGCTCGATTGTAGGGAATACTTTCCTCTAGTTCTTTCTAAGGAGGTTGTGTTCTTGTAGTTAGTGGCGGCAATGGCCTCACCCAGACGACGTTCTTCGCCCGAAGACTTCTTCCCCACTCATGCTACACACGCCACCAATCTACCACCTCGATCAACCCACCCATCGCCACTTCTCCACGGCGCCGTTCGCCGAAAATACCAGCCCACAATGATGAGGCGATCCTTACCACAGCACTCTCCATCACCCCAAGTCCAGCCGCCAGAGAGTCACCAGCCGCTCGCTGAACACATGCTGTCATAACTAAAGAAACTAGAAAGACGATATCCGAAATTGAACCAGGTTCGTAGCTGGCACGTCAACCAGTTTCTCCTTCACATAGCCATGGAGAGCTGCCAAGAAGTCGTCCAAACCCCAACCAGCCCGGCTACCACGCACCGCATAATCTACATCATTCAGAAGGCCACCCTGGTTCTCCTTCACCTCACGTCCATCTAATGCCTTCCCACCAAATCAAGAGTGTGCCAGTCTTCTCTGGCCGAGAATGTACGGTACGGGAATCCCTGTCTCAATGCATTTCTCCACCATCGTCCGCTACCTTGGAGGTGCTGCATGGAAATTGGTACTCAACCTTCCTGTAGGGCACCAGACAGCCGACCATGCCTTTGCCGAACTTAGATCACAATTTGGCGAACTTTCAACAACCGGAGACCCTTTGGCAGATTTCTACCGACGGATGCGCCTTCCAAACGAGTCACCGAGCATCTATGCCGTCGAACTTGAGGCTACTCTCCGATCAATCGAAGAAAGAATGGGACCCGAACACCATTTTCCCCAGAGATGCTCACTCAACAATTCCTGAGAGGCGTACGAGATGAGGGAGTCACCCAAAGGTTAGCTCCTATGAAACCTAGATACATGGCGTTCCATGAGTTACAGATCAACAGGTCCGACCCAACCAACATCAACAAGCAAGCCCAACTCCTCAACCTCCAAAGCAACAGAAAAAGCCAGACAGCGAAGTTCTGCAAAACCTCCTGGCGACCGTCCAACATCTGGCGGAGGTGGAACAACTGTCTGTGAGGCAGCAACGACCCCGCTCACAAAGGACTGTTCAAGCCGATGGAACCCCGAAGATATACGTCTGTCATAGATGCGGTCAAGGAGGACATATTGCCAGAGGCTGCAAGAGCAACACTCCTTTCAACTACCAAGGCCCACGGCCGAAGGGCGAGCCGTCGGTGGCCCAACAAACCCAAGCCCAGTAGCTGTTTCGACCTTGCTTTTGCGACAATCATCCTCCGACTACGACAATGTGAGACATGATCACCAAGAACTTATTTGTCTTAACAACGAAACAGTCATTGGCATCAGGGGTGACCTCCATCAGGGGTGACCTCCATCACTGAAGAACTTTGAAAACAACATCCCGAGTTACAGCACCGACAACTTGCGTCAGTAGATGTTTCAATTGAAGGTGCCGCGAGTGGCCAGACTGTACCCTACCTTGGTGTTGTTCGAGCCTGGGTATCACGTATGATGATGTTCCTGCATTTGTAGTTTCAACAGACAACTATCGGAGACGAGTACCTGTTCGCATTGGCACGAATGTGATTTGAGCATCCAAGAAAGACCAACAGTCCCTCAGTGATGACTACATGGACAAGGTTCGAGCAGAAAGCCAACAATGGTACAGTGCTTACATCAACAAAGCGACTATACAACCTGTCGATGAAGATGGCGTTATTGGGTACACCAAGTACACTGGCAGATCTACCCTACACCACTGTAGTTGAGAATCTCCATCGAATTCCATCAAGCCTGAGAGTGGGTTATCTTGTCGCTGATGTTGGAAGCAACTGCAGAGTACCAGTGCGAATATGCAACTGCAGATTAGGCAAACTATCAACAATATCTCAGATTCACGACCTACCACTGTCTCCTTCAGATACATCGGAAAGGAACGAACCTAGTCCAATCCCCCTGAAACCTCAACATCAAAGTCATGTCAACCCAGCAACAACACGTATGACTGTGACAGAAGAATTGGATAGTATCATTCCTTCTCTAGATATGTCCAAAGCCAAGCTTGATGACGACGCACAGAAGAAGCAACTGGGTAACCTCCTGCGAGAGTATTCAGATGTCTTTTCATCCAACTCTCGACTTTGGCCGCACCACCACCATCAAACACAGAATTCCTTTGGAGACGACCAACCGTTTCGCATACCCCACCGAAGGATCCCTCCAGCACAATGCCAGGCTGTTAAAGATCACATAAAAGACATGGAAAAAGCCGGTTCCATTCGTAAGAGCAGCAGCCCTTACGCCTCTCCAATTGTTATTGCCCTCAAGAAGGATGGCTCATTGAGGATCTGCATCGATTACAGACAGCTCAACAGTAAGACAGTCTCAGATGCATATCCTCTCCCCCCATAGAAGATGCCCTAGATGCTCTGCGTAACGCCTCTCTCTTCACAGCCCTGGACCTCACATCAGGGTATTGGCAGGTCGAGATGGAAGATGCCGACAAGTCAAAAACAGCTTTCACGACACCCATGGGCTTATTCGAATGTAACAGGATTCCATTCGGTCTACAGAACGCACCAGCTACCTTTCAGCGTCTAATGATGACTTGCCTCAACGACCAGAACTATGTCACATGTCTCTTGTATCTCGATGACATCATCATCTTTTCTTCAAACTTTGATGAACACATCGAACAACTAGGCAAGGTCTCGTCATGTCTCAGAAAACATGGCCTGGAGTTGAAGCCGTCCAAATGCAATCTCCTTCAAGAAGAAGTACGGTACCTCGGCCACATAGTGTCTCATGAAAGTATAGCTACTGATCATGAGAAAACTGCTCAAGTGAAAGACTGGCTGATTCCTACGAACCGGAAGGAACTCCAACGTTTTCTCTGCTTCACTGGCTATTATTGCCGCTTCGTCAAAGGGTATTCCCACATCGTATCCCCTTTGTACAAGTTGACTTCTGGCGACCCTAGACGGAAGAAGCGTGGCAACCGGAAGGTATCTCCCCACCACAACCGTTGGTATGGACGCCGGAATGTCAGCAGGCCATGGATCTTTTGAAGCAGCAGCTATGTTCCCCGCCTATTCTTGCTTACACTGATTATGGACATCCCTTCATACTTCAAACGGATGCCTCAGGTACTGGATTGGGAGCCATCCTTAGTCAGATGCAAGATGACAGAGAGAGAGAGTTATCGCCTACCCTAGCAGAGGTCTAAACCCTGCAAAGGCTAGATATCCTGCCCACAAGCTGGAGTTTCTTGCCATGAAATGGACCGTAACATAGAAATTCAGAGACTACCTTCTTGGGAATAAATTCACGGTCCTCACAGACAAAACCCCTTTCTCTATGTCACATCGACTGCAAAACTAGACGCAACCGGTCAGAGGTGGGTCGCGGCTCTTTCCCAGTTTGACTTCATCGTGAAATATAAACCTGGTAAGAGTAATGCAGCTGCTGACGCACGCTCTCGCAAGCCTCGTGACGACTCGTCGAAGACTGCACTCTCCTTCCAGAAAGAGGCAATCACCATCCCTATCTGTAATGGCCATCCTCCTGTATCAGTGCCGTTTCTACAACCAGAAGTCACACATTGCGAATCCATCACTGTGAAGACTGATGCTCCAGTAAACGAGCTACCCCGCAACTCACATAAGGAACTGAAAGCAGCTCAGCGAAACGACTCAGAAATCGCAAGCGTCATCCGTTCCTTAGAGAGATGCAAAAAACCTACTTCGGCGGAGAAAGCCCAAGAGTCACCTGGATGTCGACAGTACCTCCGCCAATGGGATAAACTCCAACTTAAAGATGGCATTCTCTATCGCACAAGAAAGACAGCAGATGGAATATCCCAACAGTTAGTCCTTCCGCAGCAACTCAGAAACATTGCCATGTCTAGACTGGTACTCGTAACTGTGACTAAATATCGCAGCTGCCGTATGGGAATTCCAGGAACGCGACACACGAACGTTCAAGCTGTACACGTTGGAAAAATCATAGGCAAAACATAAACAATTACTAAATTAGGCGAATCCGTCTGTCTGTTGAAAACATAAGACTTTTCAGAATTATTCACAAAATATTTGTGAGTTGATGCAATGTTTGCGAGTTGACGTAATGTTTGCAAGTTGACGTAATGTTTGCGTGTTGATGCAATGTTTGCGAGTTGACGAAATGTTTAGGAGTTGACTTAATGTTTGTGAGTTGACGCAACGTTTGCAAATTGATGCAACGATTGCGAGTTGACGTAATGTTTGCGAGTTGATGCAATATTGTTTGCAAGTTGACGTAATGTTTGCAAGTTGATGCAATGTTTGCGAGTTGACGCAATGTTTGCGAGTTGACGTAATGTTTGCAAGTTGACTTAATGTTTGTGAGTTGACACAACAGTTGCAAGTTGAAGCAACGATTGCGAGTTGACGTAATGTTTGTCAAGCAAAGGATTTTGAGGGCATGATCGATGAAACAATTTTCGAGGGACCAAAACGATTTCCACACATACACACAATATAATTTTGAGAATCACACAAACAGGTTTTGATGGCATAAAATGATTTTCATGTATGACAAGAAATGATCTCGAGTCTTTTTTGCAAAAAAAAACAAAATAACTAGACTTTGTGGTTGTGGGAACAACCACTAGGTGTTCGGGGTCTCATTTCGTACTGGAACTGTTATGAGAATGTTTGATGGAACGCGTGTATGGCATAATAATTGAAATACACTTAAACTGTGTGACTGAGCAAGTACTGATCATGCTGATTGCACAGTGTATTCGTACATGTACACTGACATGATAGCGTATAGAAAATTGTGTCACCTTTAAATAATGTTAAATTGCACGGACGATAACTTCCGTTTAGTTGATCACAAACAACTGAAAATTTGCAGAAATCATCGAATGCGTACAATGTAAACAATTTGCAATTTGCACTGATGTACGTCATGTAATTACTGAATAAACAGTATTTGAATAATTACATCATGTTACCTTTAAAAACGCATAACTTCCGGTTGAATGACGTCACAGATTTCAAACTTCACACATATGTCAAGGTGCAATAGTGCTTCAAACTCACAAAATTTGGCGGAAATCCGTTGTTCACTTTTAGATAATGTATAATCACTGTATATCTTAAATCCGCCGTAGAGGGCGCTATACAGCCCGTATGACGTCATCGTTTATATTTTCTGAAAGCCTAAGACCTACTCTATCTTTTTACCATGCAATTGTATTCGCCCAAAACCTTTCCGATTTTGAGTTATTTTGAGTCAAACTTCAACTTCCGGTAACACCGGAAGTGAAGGTCATTTGTACACAACATTGAATATATTAATTATTTAGATTCATGTGGTGAGTAGCATATGTCAATATCAAAATCGTAGGTCATGTGGTTCTCAAGTTATAAAGCACCAAAGTTTTTCCTAAAAACGCGTGTAATTTGATACCCCATGACGTCATCATGACGTCAATCTTCTAAATACAACTTGACATCATAACCAAAGTTCCCACTAAGTTTCAACTCAATATCTTGTACCTGTCACCAAGAAGTCCTGCTGACAAGTTTGGGTGGAAGGAAAAAAAAACATAGAGATTGTGTCTGTTGAAAACAGAACACAAGGCTTTTTCGTATACGCTGTTATTGAAAAAATTGTCATAACAAATACACACAAAAACAGTTGATTATGATATTATTTTTTATACATTTGAGGTGTGCACCTTTAATCATAAACTCACATGAATTGGTCATATTTGTGTCACAAAGAAAGAACTTGCCTAACATCGACTTTTGACTAAAGAATCATGATCACAGCTCTTACCCCTTTTAAATGAGGAGCTACTTCCTGTTTGACCGGAAGTAGAGGTCACAGAGGTCAAGCAGTGTGTCACAAAGAAAGACCTTGCCTAACATTGACTTTTGGCGAAAGAATCTTGATCGTAACTCTTACCACTTTTAAATGAGGACCTACTTCCTGTTTGACCGGAAGTAGAGGTAACAGAGGTCAAGCAATGTGTCACAATTGAAAGACCTTGTCTAACATTGTCTATTGGTGAAAGAATTATGATCATAGCTCTTACCACTTTTAAATGAGAACCTACTTCCTGTTTGACCGGAAGTAGAGGTAACAGAGGTCAAGCAATGTGTCACAATTGAAAGACCTTGCCTTACATTGTCTATTGGTGAAAGAATTATCATCATAGCTCTTATCACTTTTAAATGAGAAGCTACATCCGGTTTGACCGGAAGTAGAGGTCAGAGAGGTCAAGCAATGTATCACAAAGAAAGACCTTGCCTAACATTGACTTTTGGTGAAAGAATCATGATCCTAGCTCTTACCACTTTTAAATGAGGAGCTACTTCCTGTTTGACCGGAAGTAGAGGTCACAGGGGTCAAGTAATGTGTCACAATGAAAGACCTTGGCTAACATTCACTTTTGGTGAAAGAATCATGATCCTAGCTCTTACTACTTTTAAATGAGGAGCTACTTCCTGTTTGACCGGAAGTAGAGGTCACAGAGGTCAAGCAATGTTTCACAAAGAAAGACCCTGCTAGCAATTACTTTTGGTGAAAGAATCAACTTAATATCTCAAACCGTTGATTTTTTGTTGATTTTTTAAGATTTTGATTATTAAATTCAAATTGCTGGTCACATGACACCTGATGACGTCACGATGATGAAAAGTTTCGGGAAACAACTACCCCTTCCTTCCTCCATGCCCATATGGACTTCCTTCAAACCAAGTTTGGTCAAAATCGGCTGTTTAAAAATGACCAAAGTGCCGCGAACAAAAGTCTATGGTAACTCAAACGACAAGAAGAAGAAGAAGAAAAAAAAATCAGAACAAAAACAATACCTTTTCCGATTGAAATCGAAAAAGCCAAAAAACTCGAACAATAACAATAGGTGTTCGGCTTGAACCCGAACACCTAACAAGCAAGTTATCAAAAGATAAACTTTGTGCAACAACACTTTTCCTCTCTTCCTTTTTTGTTTTTTTTTTACTTGGAGGAAAATTATAACAGAAATCGTGGCTACTGTGCGTAAATTGAGCATGTTTAGAAATGAAAACAAAGCAAAACCTGTGGGGATAATGGTGACAACAATTGTGATTATGACAAACAACAATTTTAGAGTCCGGATTTTTGCACAAATGTTCCAAAGTATGAATGTTCAATAGTTCTTTTCCTGCTGTCAGAGTTTTTGTCTCGGTTTATGAAACAAAGTCACGTAGGTGTGAGGGTGCTTGACGAATGCGGGGTGGATTGCGACAGGGGCTGGTTTGGCTGGGTTGGTTGGAGTGGTGTATTATGCGGAGGGGAGACAATGTCGCTTTCATCATCACTGTCAGTGTGTTGTGGGAGCGGTCCTGTGTATTTCTTGAAGTAGGATGAGTTGCGTGTGATCGTGTACGTGTTGCGTTGAGCTGTGATTAGGGATCCACGCTTGCTCGTGACAGTGTAGGGCTGTGGGATGTAGGGCGACATGTGTTTAGGGACATGTCCATGACGACGGATGAGGACATGGTCACCTATGTCAATGTTCTTGACTCGAGTAGTTCCGCGATTGTCAGCATAGGTTTTCATCTGTGATTTCTTGTGTTGGTCGCGTTCTTGGACAGGGGCGTGTTGTGGCACTGGAGTGGACTCTGGTTCGGGGAGACGCGTTTGGAGTGATCTGCCAAAGAGGAACTTGGCAGGCAACTTGAAACACCAGTTGTGGAATGTGGTGTAGCGCGATAGTTGCGGAGGAATTTGTACAGTTCTTGTTTCCATGGTTTGTTGTCGGTGAATGCAGAGCGGTATGCTTTCTTGAGAGTTTTCATAAATCGTTTGACTTCACCGTTTGCCTGGGGCCAACGAGGGGTAACTCCTCGATGCTGGAATCCCACATATTGGGCGAAGCTGGAAAATTTGCGACTGTTGAAGGGCGGACCATTGTCTGTGCGGACGATGTTTGGGACACCGAAACTGGAAAAGATGGGATCAAGCTTGGGGATCACCTGTTGGGCTGATGTGGACGACACGATTTCTACCTCCGGAAAGCGTGAATAATCATCGATGACTACGAGCAAATGTTCTCCAGAGGGCAGATCAGCAAAATCAATACTGATCTCAGACCATGCTTTGGTTGGGAGGGGTGACAACTTGATGTGTGTGATTGGTGTGTTCGATAGTGTTTGCTTGGCAAGGGAGACATTCCCGGATTGTTGCTTCAGCTATGCGATCGATGGACGGGAACCAGACTTTTTCGCGGAGGAGCGCTTTTGTTTTGGTGATGCCCTAGTGTCCTTCATGTGCGATGTCGACGATTCGCTTACGGAGTGTTTGGGGTATGACAAGGCGATGGTCACGCATGAGGACTTTGCGATCTTGTGACACTGTGAGTTCATCACGTACATTGTGGAAACTGGTCAACTCAGTTTTCTGCTGTTTGTCTGCGTTAGCGAGGAGTTCATCCCAGTTACAGTGTTCAACGGCTGTCATGCAGAGTTGGAGAGATGGATCGTGGGTAGTTGCGTCAGCGATTTCAGCGCGAGTGACGTGTTTCGGCACTGAGTGATCGGCTATGAAGCTGACGTGTGCTTCAGCGATTGTTTGTTCACTTGACGGTGATTGGTTCACTCTCTGCGGGTGTCGGGACATGTAGTCAGCCGGGTTGTGTTTGCCGGGACGATACACAACTGAGTAGTTGTTGGCCTGAAGCTTCAAAATCCATCGCTCGAGACGGAGGGGAGGCTTGGAGGTGCGACTGTTGAACAATGTCACTAAGGGCTTGTGATCCGTGACAACTTCAAATGGACCACCATACAGGTACAGGTGAAAGTGGGTGACTGCCCATGTTATGGCTAGTGCCTCGCGTTCAGTTTGTGAGTATCGTTGTTCAACTGGGGTGAGGGCTCTGCTGGCAAGAGCTACAACGGATGTGCTGTTGCTAGCGTCACGTTGTGCGAGCATGGCACCTAATCCCACTGGATTGGCGTCGACAAGTAGTTCAGTTTTGCTGGAGGGATTGAAGTATGCCATGGTGCAGCATTCAGTTATGCGTTGCTTGATGAAAGTGAATGCACTAGACTGTGCAGCTGTCCACTCCCATTAACTGGCGGCTTTAATTTGGTTAGGTCGCGAAGGGGTGCTGATATGGTCGCAAGGTCATCAGGGATGAAGCGACCACAGTAGTTTACCATACCGAGGAAGCTAAGTAGCTCAGAGACATTCTGAGGCTCTGTGACAGTCTGAATTGCTCTGATTTTCTGCGGGTCAGGAGCAATTCCACTGGCGGAGAACATGTGTCCGAAGTAGTTGACTTGCGGATTGTGAATTTGCATTTGTCGCGATTCAGGGTGAGGTTGGCCTCACGAAGGCGTTGGAGGCAGGCCTCGAGACGAGTGTCGTGTTCCTATTGCGTTTTTCCAAAGACAAGAATGTCATCACTGATGTTGATAACACCCTGAAGATCACGAAGGGTTGCTTGAATGGTGTGTTGGAAGATCTCGGCCGCAGATGATAGGCCAAAGTTCAGACGCTTGTATCTGAATAACCCAACGTGGGTGGAGAATACCGTGTACTGGCGTGAGTCAGGGTCAAGCTCGACTTGATGATAACCTGAGTAAGTTTGCTGAAGGTTGTTGCACCATTGAGTGCCATGATGATGTCATCGACTGTAGGGGTGATGTGACGTTCCCTTTTGATGGCGTGGTTGACATTACGCATGTCAACGCAAAGGCGGATTTCATCAGGTTTGTGCGGTTTCTGGACGACCGTGATGGGCGATACCCAAGGTGTGGGTGTGCCGTGTACAGGTTCGATGATATCGAGTTTGAGCAACTTGTCAAGTTCTTGTTCCACTTGTCTGCGGAGGTGGAACGGTATGCGGCGGTTGGGTAGAGCAACGGGGACAACGGAGTCGTCTATGTGGAGTTTGCATTTGAACGATTTCAGCTTACCAATGCCTTGGAAGCGATCCGCATACGAGACGAACAGATCAGATGGGGCAGCGTTGTGATCAGCTTGCAAGGTGTATGCAATGTTTACAAGTCCAAGAGCTGATGCAGTGTCAAAGTTCAGGAGAGTGTCGGCTGTGCGAGACGCCGAGTATTGGACTCATGACAGATGATGATTTGTAGCCTACTCGTGCTACAAACGATCCAATGATCTCGAGTGGTGTGTTGCTGCCATACGCATATACTGGGATTGTGCGTGCGTGGAGCTGGGGACGTGGTTGCAGTGTATTGAAGGGTGTTGAGAATCATCAACATGACAGATGCGCCTGTATCTATCACAGTTTGTACTGGACAGTTATTGATGGACACTGTGACCTTTGGCTTGGCCAAAGTTGGCGAGCGGAGGTGAAATGCATATTCACTGTTGGCTGGTGGAAGCTCTGGGGGTGGAGCATCAGTGGTACTGCTACTGTCCTGAGGACTGGTATTGACGGCGTGAACGCCTTTAGACCTTGACTGGGGTCCGGCTGAGCTCATGCAGTATTTAGCAAAGTGATTTTGCTTACCGCAGGCGTGACATGTTTGGCCTTTTGCTGGACAGTCCCTGTCTTTGCTGTGTGGGTAACGGCCACCACAATTGCGACAGGTGCTCGATCTTGACTGGTTGGACGGCCGCTGTTGAGGGCGTCTTGACTGTTGATGGCGCTGGTTGCAGTGCTGTAGTACTCGTACCGTACTCGTACTCGAGTACAACTCGAGTCCACCAAAGTACTTGGCCCGTACTCGATTAAAAGTACTCAAAAACTAAATGTACTTGGCCCGTACTCGATCCGATGTACTTGGATTTTGGACGTACTCGACGTTAAGTACTCGGTACTTGATCCCAGTACTCGACAATTTCTGAAAAAAAAAATTGTCGATGACATTGCTCAACCTCGAACATATCGTAAGCTTGGTAGCACGATATCCATTTAATTATAAGGTGTAGAAGCCTAGAGGCTTTCCTTGCCCTGGGTACAGTGTGAGTGCATGCACGTGCAAAGAGCGCAGAGATACATGTAGTGGAGTTAGTGGTTAGCGCGGCCCGAATTGGGATGTCGGGCCCAATGCCCAATTATGGTTGGGTCAAAATGATGCACTATATGTACATGTACAGTCCATGGTACATTCTCAATCGGTACATATTAAAGTTGTGATTTATGGGCAAAAATATCAAGGAAGATACAGCAAATATCCAGTCCCTTACAGCGCCCACTTTTTTTTTAAGAAAACATCTGGAGTTTTGATCTCACCCTAAGATCCAAAGTGTTTTTGGCTTGTGATTTAGTCCAGAGAGGATAAAGGGCAGTTGTTTTTGTTTCTTTTAAATTTACCTGCTGACTGTGTTGTGTAATGAAGAGATTTATTACACACGACTGTCATGAACTGAATTTGTTGGTACTGTGCATTACTGGTTCTGTGCATGTACTCGGCCCGGGACTCGAACTATGGTACTCGGACTCGGCCCTGTACTCGGCCTTGAATGTACTCGGACTCGATGGCGAGGACTTGGACTTGGTAGCAATCAGGCGCGGTTCTACGGGGGGGCTAAGGGGGGCTGTAGCCCCCCAAAAATTTTGTCTAGCCCCCCCCAAAAAAATGCAAGTGAATTGTTTTTGTTTTAAATACTGGATTTCTTTCAGTTATTTTGGCGCTATAAAAACGCCAATTACATAAAAAAAACGCGTTGTGTGGCCTATAATGTGCATGTTTTTCGACCCCTAATAAGACATAGCGGAAGCGAGTGTTAGAAGAACCCAAAATATATTGGGTCTTCTAGCCCCCCCCCCCCCCCCCAAAAAAAATAATGGCTCTTCTAGCCCCCCCAAAATGTTGGCTCTAGAACCGCGCCTGGTAGCAATGTACTCGAACTTGGCCCAGTACTCGGACCCTGAAGTACTCTGAGTACTCTGTACTCGGATCTGAGGACTCCACTACAACACTGGCTGGTTGTGCCTTGGCTGTTGTGCAGGGGCGTTGGACCGGTGTCATGCCAAAAGGTGTCCGTTGCCAAATAGTGTCCACGGAGCATGCGCAGTGAGGCCTGGACACTTTTTGGCATGTATATACATGCCAAATGTCCGCTGCCAAATAGTGTCCGAGCACAGCCCATGCGTATACGCACATAATGTACGTATACGTACATTGTACTATTCTTGATCCTTTCTGATGTGCTTTTGCATGTCATTTTTAAGGTATTGCAGGAGTCTAGAGAGGTGTAATGAATAATACATATTTTCCAGGGAGTTAAAACAGCACAATACGCATGCTATAAACAAATAAAAACACACAAGGCACTTTCATTTACGATAAAAAAAATAACACGATATTGCGTGACTTTGATCACTTGTTTTTCCATCTACCCTATTTTTACCTCCATGATCTACCGCGATCTAACCTTTTCCTTGCTATTAGTATTAATAACGTGAACCTGCCAAGTTTAATGTCAGCCCGATCATTCTCAACTGCCCTTGTAGATTTCAGATGATAATTTGAATGAGGAAAACGGCGGCCCTTTCCCATCCAGAGACGTTACTCTTATAGTTTGATTTGAATAAAACAATGGGTTTATTCATATAGTGTATTCTCTCGTGTGTTTATTACCCGTGAACAAAACAGAGTGGGTTTTGTGTAATGGTGGGAATAAAATATCATCAACGCTAGTGTGCGAACCAAAACAGGCGGTACCCAAGCAAGGGGGTTGGGTGGGGGTTGTATACCAGGGCATAAGCGGGAATGCATTTTCGTCCGTTCACGGACTCATCAGCCGCTAAAAGGGTATTGGTTTATGAGTTGCTGTGGGAACTCATGAGATTGGAAAAATGTGTGTACGTGGTGTACTCATTCAGATATAGATCCATGTGACATTTACAACCAAAGGATGCTTACTGTTCATCGATAAGTGAAGTAAGGATATCAATTAGAACTTCGTCAATGTCAGCGGTGGAAGATTCGTCATCTTCCTGTGGGTTGACATTTTCAACAATGAAAGATGGGTCATCTCTCTGTGGGTTGAGTTTGGCTCTGATGAGTTCTTTGTGAACATTGTTGGCTTTCTTAAAGGCAATGAACGGAGGTTTTGGAAAAATCCTCTGTAAAGATGGGTTGCCTGCGATAAGATGCCAGTGTTTCAAGAGCGCTCGCTTGATATCCGTGGGTTTCACATGGGGGTTGTAAGTGGTGGAAAAGACAAGAGGTAGTCCGTGGGTGGTTTTCACTTTTTGTTTGTGAATCAGTGAATTCCGTTGGGAGAAATCCAGTGTTTGCGTGGTTTGGTGGATTTCGGCTGGGGTGTAGCCTCTGTCCATTAGTTTATCCTTGAAACTGTGTACCTTGTTTATGAAATCGTCTTCATTGTTAGTGTTGCGGATATATCTAAGGATTTCTCCTTTGATGAATCCATGGAACACATGTTCAGGGTGGGATGAAGAGCGATCTAGATATTGATACGTTTCTGTGGGTTTGGTGAATACTTTAGTATCCAAGGTACCCGTACTTGACAAACGTGGACCTTTAAATATGGTAAGGTCCAGGTAGGTGATGGAAGTTTCAGATGCCTCAAAAGTAAATTTGAGGGTGGAATGCAATTGATTCAGATGGTGAACAAAATGGGTGAATGAATCCAAAGAGCCATTGTAGATGATAAGTATATCATCTCGGTAACGTGCCCAAAAAAGGATTTTGTCCGTGAGTGTTGAGATCTGTTTCTCAAAAACATGTAGTGTGATATCGCAAATTTCTGGACTAGCTACAGAACCCATGGCACATCCTATCTTCTGTCGGAAGAATTGGCCTCCGAACTGGAAGAAATTATGTCCTAGAACAAGTTCTAGGAGTTGACGGATGTATGTGGATGGAGGTTTGGTGATAGCGTAGTTGTGGTTGGAATTTTCATAGGCTTGGTATACCGATCCGATTGCTTCTGCTTGGTGGATATTGGTATACATACTGACAACATCAATGCTCGCAATAAGTGAGTTTTGTGGGAAGTGTTTTTCTTCTAGTTTCCGCAAAATATCAGAAGTATCTCTGATATAGGTGGGTTGGGCGGTAACAATGGGAAGAAGGAAATAATCCACAAATTCTGAAATCTTGGCCGTTGGGCTCGTACAACCGCTAATGATGGGTCTGCCGACAAAGGGTTCACCTTGTGGAGGTGTTTTGTGTATTTTTGGTAGAAAATACATTGTCGGGCAGGATGTGGGTTGTGAGGTAGGATCAAGATAGGCGAAAGTGTGTTTGTCAATTGTGTGGTTGCAGAACATCTGTACGAGGACATTATGGACCTTTTTTGTGGTTTCGATGGTCATGTCTCTGTTCCACGGTTCATAGTGGTGGGAACTGAGGTGTTTGAAACCAACTTTAAGGTAGTCTGTTCGGTTCATGATGCAAATACCACGGCCTTTATCATATGGCTTAATTACAACAGATGGGTTGTTTTTAAGTTTGCGAATGGCTGATAATTCAACTTGGTTCATGTTTGTGGGAGAATTTCTAAGTCTCAAGTGGGCTAGTTCCATCTTGGTGGCTTCCAAATAGTTCTCAAGAATATTATTCTGAGTGGTTTGGGGGAGCCAAGTAGATGGTGGTTTGAAAGGCCGCTGTTTGTGAACTTTGTGTTGCATTAAGAATGCAATTCTCATACGTCTCTGATATTTATGGATATCATGAATAAGTGACAAACGGGTTGGTTTGGGTGGTGTGGGAACAAATTTCAAACCTTTACCTAGTGCAATCTTCTCAGAGTCTGAGAGTGAAAGCGTGGATAGGTTGGTAATGAAACGTTCACTGCAATGGACCAAATTTTTCCGCTGTTCGGTGGAGGATATGTGTTTAAGATTTGATCTGTGGTGGGCAAATCTTATGTTTTTTCCTTTTTGTCTTTTCTTTTTATTGGAAAAGGTGGTGTTTGTGGTTTTCCTAGGCATAATAACAACAGACAACTTTACACTCTTTTGTGAAGTCGTGTGGCTCTGAAAGAGCCGTTTGGGTTGTTTGGTGGTGCCGGATGGTTTTTTGGGCACGTTACCGAGATGATATACTTATCATCTACTCTCTTAATGTAAAAGAGTGAAAAACCACTCTAAAAGAGTGAAATTACCACTCTTACGAGGAGCCATATGGCGGACAACTCTTTTTAGAGTGAAAAAAAGAGTGGTCATAATTCACTCCTAAAAAGAGTGAAATTTCACCTTTTAAAGAGTGACGAAAACCACTCTTTAAAAAGAGTGAAAGAGTGACTATCACTCTAAAAAGACAACTCCTTTTGGAGTGTTTACAAAGCACTCTTTTAAGGAGTGAACATGTCAAACTTGAAAAGGCTTGAAATTTTTACTTAGTGAAGACTATACTGTCGGTGAGCGTGTCAAAATATTATAAAACAAGGTGACAAAATCATCAGTTCCATTTCAAATTGCAACGCTGCAGATGCTGAAAGGAGAAACGATTCAAATTTCCACATGATTGGATGACAACCTGTTGTACATGCAGAGTACATAAAATAATACATATCAACTTGAAGTTATTGTACAAGACTACTACAATAAATGAAACATAACACAATTTCAATTCAGGATAAAAGTATTTTATTTTCCAAAAAAGATTATAAAAAAATCCTCCACAGGACAATCCTATGCAAACATCAGAATTAAAAATTCATTACTTAATTATTTCTTCTCAATGTCTTAAATTTCGAGACCACACCCTAATTGATTTTTGAAAGTATTTTTTTTTGTTCTGTTGTTTTGTTGCGACTGTACAGCAGGGGTGTGACTGGAGGTATATTAACTGAAAATCCACGAAATAATCGGCAGAAGGTTTGAGGGTTGCAAAAAGTCCAAGAGCAACACAAGCCCGATGGTTAATATTCCCATGTACAGCTGCACAAAGAAATCCCTCACATTCAAATGTTCAAATTTATCTTGTATAAATTTAAGTCTCAGGGATTCCAGATTTCAAAAGAAATTGTCTGAACAGTTCTGAAATCTGGAGAAACACAACTTGATACAAAAGTGAAATCAGGGGAAATCATGAGAGTTCCCATGCTGGAATTTTATGTGTAAAATTGATCTGAAAGTTGAATTGATTGCCTAATTTATTAGCCTTCAAATGAGGTATCGCACGGAAAAATCAATTAATGTCAATTTGTGATGACATATGTCAAAAATTCAAATTGACATCAAATTGACATTAATTAATTTATAACTTCCCATTGATGGATTTGTTTGTGCGATGCCTCATTTGAAAGCTAATAACTTAGGCAATCCTACACAATTATTAATTCAACTTTCAGATCAATTTTTCACATAAAATTCCGTCCAAAATCGATAAATTCATAAAATAAAACTACCCCTGATTGTATAAACAAACCAAGGTATGTAATTTATGAATGTTGGCCTAGCTTACCCCTCAATTTGACTCATGTCTCGTACCATTCTCGAGTACAGTTCTCTGACACTGGGCATTATTAAAACTCCAAATTTGTATACGATGCCCTCAAAGAAGTTGAAGAAGGTTTGCAGCGGCTTTGCAAAGTGTACACCAAATATGTAGTAAACCTTGAAGAGGTGGTCTAAAGCCTCAAGAAGAGAACCTCCTGCAGGGATGGACATAGCATCCGCGATGATGAAGTTCTCACTGTCAATTTCACCGATGGCCATGATTAATTGAAGGGTTGGGTGTAGGTTGCCTCCTTCGTTGTTGCGAACTGCTCAACATCTGTCCCATCAGCCTTGTATGAGGAAACCAAAATAAAGATTATTAATATTATTAAAACATTTGCTTACAATGTTTATCATAATCATGCCAAGTGCTTGGAGCAATTGTGCACTTGTAGTTGTAAAAGTCGTAGGCCTGTGTAGGCCTATGCTATGTGCACTTGTGTTCATTATTTACTCTATGATTCGTGACTATAAATAGGCCCTATGGCTGCCGAAGTCTTACAAATTACATGTATACGGTGATGCTAGGCAGGCCCTAGTCTCGTGTGTTCTGCACTACAGCCTACACTAGGCCCTACACCGGTATACAGGCCTAACGTTAGGCCTAACGTTAGACCTAGCCTACGTACGAGTACGACGATCGAGCAGCCTACAATTTACAAATGACACGAATAACTACATTATAACAAACCTACGTACGGAAAGCAATAGCTTAATCCACTAACAAAAAGTTACCTTGAAATTTCTGCTGGGTTTTTTCAACCGTTGCAACCTCAAACACCAGGCCAAGCCTCTTCCAAACGTTGTCCATTCTCAGTTGCAGTACGCATTTTATATACGTTAACGTGTGTGCCGCTGTCGCCTACGCCATACAAAAACAATGGCGGCCGTTGAAACTTTTTCAGATCATGAGCGCGTACGTTATATGCAAAGTAGTACTGACTACGAAAACGTTTGTGATTGGCTGCAGCTTGTGGTAAACAAAAATCACTCTAAAAAGAGTGACTTTTTTTATTTTAGTGAAATCCATCCGGCGTCCGCGAGCTAACGAAAGAAGTTTGCATGCCTTACTCCAGGGGTCGAAAACCGTTGAAAAATATCAATTTTTTTAGAATGGAAAGTTTTCCCCAAAACAAACAAACCCCCCAAAAGCTATGGAAGGTTTCAGTGGCACATTAAAGCATTAAAGAAGACCTTAGTCTTCCATGTACGGTTCACTCGATATAGAGTGACTACCGAAACACTCCACGTTTAGAGTGGTATATACGAGCGCTCCATAAAGAGTGATTCAACTTTTAAGACGAAACTCAAACCGGGAGTGTTTTTTCCACTCGACTAAGAGTGAAGTTCACTTTTAAAAGAGTGAATTCAATATCACTCTGCAGACGGAGTGAGTTTTTCACTCTTTTACATTAAGAGAGTACAATGGCTCTTTGGATTCATTCACCCATTTTGTTCACCATCTGAATCAATTGCATTCCACCCTCAAATTTACTTTTGAGGCATCTGAAACTTCCATCACCTACCTGGACCTTACCATATTTAAAGGTCCACGTTTGTCAAGTACGGGTACCTTGGATACTAAAGTATTCACCAAACCCACAGAAACGTATCAATATCTAGATCGCTCTTCATCCCACCCTGAACATGTGTTCCATGGATTCATCAAAGGAGAAATCCTTAGATATATCCGCAACACTAACAATGAAGACGATTTCATAAACAAGGTACACAGTTTCAAGGATAAACTAATGGACAGAGGCTACACCCCAGCCGAAATCCACCAAACCACGCAAACACTGGATTTCTCCCAACGGAATTCACTGATTCACAAACAAAAAGTGAAAACCACCCACGGACTACCTCTTGTCTTTTCCACCACTTACAACCCCCATGTGAAACCCACGGATATCAAGCGAGCGCTCTTGAAACACTGGCATCTTATCGCAGGCAACCCATCTTTACAGAGGATTTTTCCAAAACCTCCGTTCATTGCCTTTAAGAAAGCCAACAATGTTCACAAAGAACTCATCAGAGCCAAACTCAACCCACAGAGAGATGACCCATCTTTCATTGTTGAAAATGTCAACCCACAGGAAGATGACGAATCTTCCACCGCTGACATTGACGAAGTTCTAATTGATATCCTTACTTCACTTATCGATGAACAGTAAGCATCCTTTGGTTGTAAATGTCACATGGATCTATATCTGAATGAGTACACCACGTACACACATTTTTCCAATCTCATGAGTTCCCACAGCAACTCATAAACCAATACCCTTTTAGCGGCTGATGAGTCCGTGAACGGACGAAAATGCATTCCCGCTTATGCCCTGGTATACAACCCCCACCCAACCCCCTTGCTTGGGTACCGCCTGTTTTGGTTCGCACACTAGCGTTGATGATATTTTATTCCCACCATTACACAAAACCCACTCTGTTTTGTTCACGGGTAATAAACACACGAGAGAATACACTATATGAATAAACCCATTGTTTTATTCAAATCAAACTATAAGAGTAACGTCTCTGGATGGGAAAGGGCCGCCGTTTTCCTCAATAGTCATAACGTGGTCCTTTTTACGGACTTTGAATGAAAAACTTCGTCTGGCTCTCTTTAGTATAGTACGTACGTGAAGAGTCAGCCCGACTCAATAGGACCCACGCTAAGCGCGGACACTATTTAGCAAGCTTGCATAATTATGTGACGTAAACAACGCATAGCCAATCAAATCCCGGTATGGTAATTAGCGGACACTATTTGGCAACGGACACCTTTTGGCATGACACCGGCGTGCACAGGTAGGGCAGGGGCCATTTTGCATTGGCTCCTTAGCCTCGACTTTGTTCACAGTTGACGTGGTCGATGGAGTTGTTGAATGTTCCATTTGAGCAGCATGACAGTCTGCAGACTCGCATGTTCGAGCAGTCGCAAGAAGTTTTACAAGTGTGAGGGATTGTTCCCAAAGTGCGTAACGACGAAGTTTGTTCGACGTGAATGTCTGGATTATTTGCGACTTGATTTCATCATCCTTCTCTGGGAATTTACAGTGGGTTGCTAGACGTTGGAGTCGTGTGTGGTATTGAGCAACAGTCCCGCTTGGTTGTTGTTTGGATTGGCGGAATTTTTACCGCTCGAATTCAATGTTTTTTGATGGATTGAAGTGTTCATTGAGCGCTTCCTTAGCCTGTCATAGCTAGTCGGATCCAGTGTCTGCTAGCGTGTCGAAAATATCATTTACTTCTTCTCCAGAGAAGTGGAGTAACAGAGCTCTTTGCTGAGTATCATCAGAAATGTTGAACCCGACGAACAAGTTCTCAAGTCTCTTGACGTATTTTTCCCAACGAAGACCAACATTGGTCGGCTCGCTGCTAACGGGAAACGTGGGAAAAGATGGCGGAATTAACGCGCTCATCATGTGTCACTGACAAAATAACGTAAAGTTACAAAGTTTACGAAAGATAACGGCGAGTGTTGCTACTTAATTCACCGTACACCAGAGATTAAGAGTCTACGTACATAACCAGACATGCAGGACGGTCTGATTTGAAGAATAATCCCTTGCTCGTCGCCAAAAATGTAGTATTTAGTGTTTAAGAAAGAACGGACTCATACACGAGGTACTCGGTTGACTGATAAAGTGTATTGTAATATAACTGCATAGAGGTCAATCCGTGACCTATGATGTCATCCAGTATTTAGGTATGGAGTGCCTTTGTTAAAATATTACAACAGTCTTTAGAGTTCTTTGTCATGATTCAAACTACAAAATCCTTGAATCTAGATGGTGGATTGATGTTGGATCGAGTACGCGTGGACTTCAAAGAGTTCAGTTTGGCGCTCGATGTCGTTGTCTTGGGTTGGACTGAATCTGTGGTTGTCACTGGCTCAGCTGTCTCAGGTAAAACTGTTGGTTGACTGGTTGGTGTGGTTGATGTAGAGACTGAGTCTGGCTGGATTGGAGTCATTGATGAAGAACTTGTCTCTGACTGTGGAGTCGATACTCGCAAGTTCTTTCTGTTACGTCTCAGCACTTGACCATTGTCCAGTTTGATGAGACATGATCGGGGACCATCACTGGCAACACATTTTCCAGCTTTCCATGATGTGTTCCTGCTGGTTGGCTGAATCCTGACTGGTTGTCCAATCTGCAGTTCTGGTAGTGGCTTTGCAGATTTGTCATATTGGCGTTTGGCCTTCTGTTTTTTCAGTTGGATATTGTCTGGCACACCTCGGATGACGTTTGGCTCAAGGTAGGCTTCAGGTGTTGGCAACAGTGTTCTTGCTCGCTTAGACATCAGTTTCTGTGCTGGGCTGCTGCCACTTGAATCAGGTGTGTTGCCCCATTGCAAGATGAAGATCTTGTTTAGCTCTGGTCACCTTCTTGATTATGTTCTTAGCAATTTTCACTGCTGATTCGGCTTTACCATTGCTCTGGCTGTGGAAGGGAGACGAGGTTACATGTTCAAACTCCCATTCTCTGATGAATTCCTCGTAGTCCACAGCAATGAACTGAGGACCATTGTCAGTGATTACTTTGCTGGGTATACCATAGCGTGAGAATTTTTTTTTGTGTGCACTCAACGATGGTTTCTGATCTGGTATCTTCCAGCTTGTCTAGTTCCCAGAAGTCACTGTAGTGGTCAACTGTGATCAGGTAGTCAGCATGCTTGTAGTGAAAGAGATCTTGACTGACTACTCTCCATGCTCGATTGGGTATTTCATAGGACATCATCGGCTCTTTCTGTTGCTTGTTCAGGAACTCGTTTCAAGGCTGGCACTGGCTTTGGCTTGTCATTCCTGGCCAGTATAGCACTTCTCTGGCTCTTCGTAGGCAAGCTTCTGTACCAAGGTGGCTTGAATGCACTCTGGTTTTTAATAGCATCATGCTGTGCATAGACTTGGGTACAATCACTCTCATGCCTTTGTAGAGTACACCATCCTGAACAGTAATTTCATCTCTGAAAGCAAAGTACTCACGAATGCATATTGGTACTTCGTCTCTCTGCTCTGGCCATCCTTCCAGTACAACATTCTTCAACACTTGTAGAGTTTAATCGGACTGTGTGGCCTTCTTGATTTGCAGCTGTGTGCTATCCTTCATGCATAGATAGCTGGATTGGTTGATCACTTCAATCTCTGTCATGAGCTGCTCTTCCTGCCTCAGCTGGAACATCTGGTACTCTGACAAGCAACTCTTATCTGTGCTCGAGTCAGGTAAGCCCGGCTTAGCATGTCAGCTATGTACATCTGGTATCCTGGCAGGTACTGCACACTAAAGTTGTACTTCTGTAGTCTCAACAGCATGCGTTGGAGCCTCTTGGGAGCTTTATGTATTGGCTTTGTGAAGATTGGCACCAACGGCTTATGGTCGGTATTCACATTGATCATCTCTCTGCCATGTAGGTACTGGTCAAATCTCTCACACACGAAGACTATGGCTAGGCACTCTTTCTCTATTCTGCTCCGCTGATGTGAGGGACCGGGAGGCAAACGCAACTGGTTGCCCATTCTGAAGGAGAGTTGTTCCAAGCCCTTTTTTCTGATGCATCACACTGTATTGTGACTTCTTCCTTCAGGTCGTAGTATCTGAGTACTGGAGCACTGGCAATCAACTCCTTTATCAGTTGAAAGGACTCTTCTTGTTGTGACTGCCATGTGGAGATTGTACTCTGCTCTGTCAACTTTCTTAGTGGCTCACTCACTTCGGCGAGCCTTGGCAAATATCTTGATAGGTAGTTGACACATCCTAGCAGACGCTGGACTGCTTTCTTTGAGTCTGGTTTCGGCAGGTTTGTTATTGCCTCTACCTTCCTCGGGTCTGGGCGAACTCCCTCTGAGGTCAAAACTTGACCCATGTATGTCACCTCATCCAGTCGTAGTCTGATCTTCTTGCGGTTGAGCTTCAAGTTTGCTTGTCTTGCCCGTTGGAGTAGTGCTCTCAGATTTCTGATTTCTAGATTTCTGTCATGTTCTGCTACATCACAGCCGTACACTAGAATATCATCAGCGATGACTGCTGTACCAGGTAGCCCCTGTAGTATCTCTATCTGTCGTCGCTGATATTCTTCTGGCGCTGAAGCTATCCCAAATAGCATTCTCAGATATCGGTATCTCCCGAATGGGGTCCAGAAAGTTGTCAGGAAAGAGCTCTGTTCATCAAGTTTAACTTGATGAAATCCTTCCTTTGCATCTAGGACTGTGAAGACCTTTGCACCGGCGAGAGAGGGCAATACCTCGTCAAGTGTTGGCATCTGGTATTTAGGACGCTTAATGGCTTAATTCAGCTCTCGTGGATCTAAACAAACTCGCATCTTGCCCGGTTTCTCGGCAACCACCAGGCTACTGATCCACGCTCTAGGCTTGGCAACTTTTGCTATGATGCCTCGTTTCTCTGGGTCATTTATGTTGTCTTGTACCTTATCTTTCATGGCAACTGGAACACGTCGTGGCGCATTCTGCACTGGTCGCACATCAGGATCAACATCGATGTGGTACTCCCCTGCTAGGCATCCTAGCCCTTCAAATACATCGTTGAACTCATGCACAATGTCATCTTCTGTCATGGTCATTGCGTCTTGCTGCATGTTATTGACAGCACAGTCAACGTGTACGCTTATTAGACCCATCTTAGTGCATGTCTGTTGTGACAGTAGGGGAGGCTGGCTGGAATTGACTATCTTGAAGTTCAGATTTCTCTGAACACCTTTATAGTGACATGTCAGGTCACATTCTCCTTTGACGTTGATGATGCTGTCGTCGTACAGCTTCAATCTGGCTGATGACTTTCTCATTTTCGGCTTGTTTGTCTGCTTGACTTCACACAGGGTTTCGTATGACGTCACATTGCATGTTGCCCCTGTGTCTATCTGGCACTGTATGCCTTTCTCACCTGGGTCTGAACTGAATGTCAGTGGAACCTTGATCACTTTGTGGCCATTGTTGACAGCCCCAAGTAGTTGCACACCAAGGATAGATTCGTCTGTATCACTTTCTGATACTTCTTGCATTGTGTGCATTATTTTCTCGTTTTCTCTCCACCTGCACACTGTCTGGAAGTGGTTCATTTTTCCACATTTACCACACTTCTTGCCGTAGGCAGGACATAGCTTCCTATCCCATTCATGTGAAGATCCACAATACTTGCGAGACTTCAATATCTTGGTCTTCTTCTGATTTTTAGGCTTTGTTTTGGTGGACTTGTGTAGTTTTGTATTTTCTCTTCTCTTCACAGCATGCACGGTTTCTGTTTGTGGCACATCTATCTTTCTGAGCTCTTCTTGAGTCAGCTCACTGATTCTGAGGGCTTCAATTGCTCGCTTCAGATCACATTCTTTTTCTCTGAAGAGACGTGCTCTTGCTGATTTATCTCTTGTTCCAAGTACAAGCCTGTCTCGGATCATCTCTGTTTCTAGCTGACCAAATTTGCATTTCTCTGCGAACTGCCGTAGGCGAATGACAAACTGGTCTACGGTCTCATTTGGCTGTTGATCAGCAGTATGGAACTGATATCTCTCATACAGGACATTCCTGCTTGGTGCAAAATGTGCCTGTAGCTTATCGAGAATGGTTGTGAGACTTTTCATCTCATCTTCTGTGAGCTGAAGCTGCTTCAAAATGTTCTTGCTCTCTTTTCCCATCACATTTTTCAGAGTAGCCACTTGGATTGATTCATCCTTCTTATCAAGTTCTACTCAATCTACTGCTTGGCAATAGTCCTCAAAACTTTCTCTTAAAAAGTTCCAGTTGTTGGCAAGATCACCCCCTTTACAGTTCATGGCCTCTGGCTGTGGAATTTGATAAGCCGCCATCGTGTACAGTCGAATGTGTCGCTATTCAGGTAGTACTAGTGTGTCGAGAATGCAACATGTTTATACTATAGCATAATACATTCACTGAAAATTCGGAAGTGTTGCTGACTTACCCCCGAAAATTCTCTCTTTTCTCACGGTTGAAGGCTGGCTACTCCAACACTCACTAGGCTCAATCTGATCTCTGATATTTTCTCAATATATCAGCTCACTTCTGACACAATGTTACGGGTTCATAATGCTTATATAAACGACACATGTCGATCACACATGATTCTTGGCAGTAGTATCATAGATGTCAGCCATGATGTATTGAACTCCTGTTTGCATTACTCATCATAACTCAAGGGGGTGCTATTCATATATCCCCATAGAGTTATATTAAAAAACTAGAGGACGCACCTCTGATTTGTCTGACCTCTGACGTGTGTTTGCATAATGGCTTGATATGCCCAAAAATTGCTCAGCCTTTGGCTGCAGGAATCGGAGTAATAAGACCAACAACGTTTCATTTCATAAGTGAGTAGTATTGCTTAGTCTAACCTAAATATCATTACATTTAGTCGATTTTTCATGGAGTAAGAAGGGGTTAACGTTACTTTAATATTAAGTTAGGCCTATAAAAAAGCTATAGGAATTTTTGCTGCTATATTTTGTATTTTATTACTTTATTAGTCGACTCTGGATCTGGATTTGGATCTGGATCTAGGTCTGGATGTTTACTCCTGCAAAGCTATAATAATAATAATAATTTGGGAGGCTAATCATCCTATTGGCAGCTGGGGTGCTGAATTATGAAGGATGGTGCTATACGTGACCGAGTAGCAGGCTTTCATGGGCGCCCTTTGGCTGCCAGCCACATCAACCCATATATGATCACGGAGCACAGCCTGAGATCGAAAGTGTTTGATTTTTGTGGAGGGAGGAAAACCGGATCACCTGGAGAACCCTCGTAGCATAGGAGAGAACCAACGCACAACTCTACTCACATATAACCCAGGCCGGATTCGAACCCGGGCCACATTGGTGAGAGGCGAGTGCCTAACGCACTTGCCACCTATGCTGGTTCCCGCATCATGTCAGAGGTTGAAATCATCCAGGTCACTTCAGGAAATTTTCAAATAATGAAAGAAACAGGTCAGATCATCCTAGAAAAGTTGCCACCGGCACCAGCACCTTCCTCATAGTGTTGCCACTTTACCGGCACAATGAAGCGGAACATCGCATGGACTACCTTATTTCATTCGTTGTAACTAATTCTTTTTTAAACTTACTTCTTTTTACAAATTTATTTTTACTAATTCCAGATGCAAAATTAAAGATAAGATACAAGATCCAAGTTTCAAGATCCAAGTTTCAAGATCCAAGTTTCAAGATCCAAGTTTCAAGATCCAAGTTTCAAGATCCAAGTTTCAAGTTCCAAGTTTCAAGATCCAAGTTTCAAGATTCAAGATCCAAGAACGACGTTTCAAGAAGGAAGATTCTTCAGGGCTAACACCACCAACAAAATGGCCCTTTTCAGGACCACCAAATCATCCCAAAAGAGATTTATATCAAAGTCTGTTGATGAAATTCATTTTCTTTTTTTTCAATTTCATTTTTTAGCACTCTCCTTCAAGAATACAGGTCCAGATTTCAGGAATGGCGAGATGACTCAAGATTCATGATGCAAAATGTCACTCAGATGCAAGATTTAAAGAAATAACTATTAACTAGATTTTACAAAAAATGTATTGTCATTGAAAATTTAACAAAGAAAAATTGACTGGAGCAGGATTCAAACCGGTGACCTCCTGAATACCATACAGGCGCTCTACCAACTGAGCCTTCCAGCCCTACATTGATGGTGTCTCTAATTATCTCTTGTTCATCTCTTGTAGTCTATCATCTTTGTTCATTTGGCAGTGAGAAGGCATGAGAACGAACTTTACCACGAATATTATGAGTGCGAGTACTTGAGCACTTTTCCATGAGTGCGAGTATGAGTACGAAAACAGGAATTGACAAAGTTCATCAATGTAAACACATAGGCCTAGTGAATCCTTGTACTGGTGAGCTAAAACAATTACCGGTACATAATTATAAAGTGTCTGTATTCATGGACATAAAGCTATGTATATGTAAACATTGCTGAGATAACTTATGTACATTTTTAGCTTGTCAAAAAAGTTTGTTCTTTCCCAGTGTGTTGATCTTTCATATACTGTTTCGACTTGTTAAATTAATTAACTGTGAAGAGCAAGTATACTGTTAATAATTAGCTGTTTTGCAGTTCAGATAAAGGTGCACTTACTTTTTGGCGAAGTGCTGCGAAGCAGTGCGAGTTAATATACCGACTTCTGTCTGTCCGTCCGTACGTCATTTTGGCCACTCCAGAAGCATATTAGTTTGTCACGATTTATTTATTTAAATGTATATATAAAAACTGGTTTTTGTCAAAGAAATGCAGGTATTCGTGGGCAAAAATATCAAGAAAGAAACAGCAACAGTCATCTGTAAAAATTTCCAGTGTCATAAGGTGACTACTTTTGGAGAAAACAGTGGGGAAAATGCACACGGTATTTTAATATATTGATTCAGAACTTGCAGAAAAGTCTAAAATCTCAAGTTTGTGTCTGATTTAATTACTTGGATCCGTAGTTGTAATCGAGTACAACAAATACCGGTTACGCCTCAGTTCCATCCCACATTTCTCTAAACTATACATGCACGTGACCCAAGATATAAAAACCCGATACCCTCCTTGTTTCAGATTAAGACTGACAATTAAAGAAACGATATTATCGACGGCTTTCGACGCGCAATCGAGTTATGACCGGCCCTCGACTTGAAAAGTGGCATATCCTAAGTAAAGCTGAATTCGAGTGGAAATGGGCTGTTTTAATGTAAAGGGGAGCTATATCTGCGCATGCCGGACGCGGCCATTGAAGGAAGGTAAAAAATGAACCTAAACATCCCATAGATATAGAATAATAAAAACTAGATCGGACGCGCGTCTGATACGCGCGTTTTAACTGGGCGCCGCCATTAGTCACGTGAATGAGGCAAACATTTGAAACGCGCATTTTGTCGGCGTGGCGATCACTTTGTAGAATGCTAGTATTTCTGCTGGTCATGAACCTTCTCGGGGCCCATAATGGAGTCAAATTGTGCAACAGCAAGGTGCCAAAATAGAAAACGGAGGAGGGGTCCTGGAGGACAGTTGCTCAAGAAGCTAACATTTCATGTGTGACTACCTTAATACATAAAATTGATCTTTTCGGACCGTATTTTCGAAGAAGATAGTTTCAAGCACGCGATGTGGTCAGGATACATTAATGCGCGACACCAATGGGGATTAATGCATCAGCTGGATGTGAAGAATGCTGCATTGCTTGAAGGCCTAGCTTGAGGAAAGTAACATAATCCACTCCTGAACACACACCTATGATTAGGTCTATAACCTATTAGTATATTTCTTATTTTTCTTTATACCATGTCAAGGAAGATTAACTGTATTTGGAAGTGTGCCGTGAAATGTGCCATGGGTCTGCTGAACTTTGCAGACGTGCATATCGACAGCTCCTGAAATGCCATTTCTGTGCGTCTTCAAACACCAATGCGACTGTACAAGATGACACCGAGCTCCTCACTCCCCCACATTCCACAGATCCTACATGTACCACCATCCCATCTGTGCCTAAATTTCTCAGCCAATTCAGCTGTATTGCCTACATTGCTGGGTATGTTGTGAAGAAGCTGTTAAATTATGTCAAGTGTGCGAAATGCACGGAGGCACTTGTGCGGCACCCAACAACGATGTCCTTGCACCTTTCCCACCTGACCTGTACCTAGTTCATCTCAGAGAAAATGGAGGTCTCGTATTGAGGCAGTAGGGCCTATGTAAAGTTGCAGAGAGCGTGTTTCGGATGTACAACAACAACTATCCATCCCCGATGTCCGGGCTACTGGCCACAATGAAAGTCCGTACAATGGGGGAATTGATCGGAAGTGGTGTGTTCCTGTCTACTGACCATGCTTCCGACGCATCCACGGGCGAAGCTGGTCATGGCATCACCCTGATATACGCCAAGTTGCCGTGCAATATCCGCGAATTGGGTCATTCGACTTCGGCAAGAAAACTATATACCGAGGAACTTCAAGGTTAAAAGATAAGAAGACTGTACTCTAAGCTGGTTCTATTCAAAGGTCAATGGGAACAGCAGAAAGCAATGTTTATAGGCCGAGTAACCCTCTAAATCTTCCAAGAATTGTATTATCAACCCCAGCGTTCATGGAGTGGGTGCATAGTTGAGGCCAAATCCCCCTCAGGTAAACTTCTAGATTTTGCGTAATTCCTGGTTACTATTTCCTGGAGCATCAGCCAATGTTTGTATAACGGTGATTTTCGTGCAGGAGATAATGTTGAGAGAGCCCATTCGTAAATAAATTCCGCCCTCAACAATTTATATAATAATTTGTTGTGCATGTCCATCGTATTACTCAACAGTCTCACTGTAGTTTTGTCGCGGTAATTTTCGGCTTGTTGGGCAGAATAAAATGTTTCCGTAATTCTTGCAGTAGCTCGCACTAGGACGATTAGTTTGTCGTGGAAAAGAGAATAATTATGCACAGGGCATTTTTGAAGAACATTGCTATCTCCCAAGAAAGTATATAACAGAGTTGCCAACATATACGATTTGGGCGTAGCAAATACGAATTTGAGCCGTGACTACGACACTACGCCAAGACTGCATTTTACTACGCAAAACAAACTGCCCGTGGCTTTTATCTGTGAACTATGGATGTAAACATGATTAAAAGGAAATAAATGAGTAATAAATAAAATGTAAGAAAAACCGTCTTAAATGTGTAGACCGCCGTTGTGATTAAAAGCGGCGAACGAGATGCAAACATCACGCAAACCTTGTATAGTACAGTACATGTACAGTATAGTTCGAGAGTCAGAAAAATAAAGAATATCGTCTGGCTCCGTGTTTTGTGTACACCTTTTTAAATGAGGCTAAATAGGGCAGGAAACAGACTCTACTGATAGCGCCCTCTCTAGCTCTGTTGACTATTACACTGATAGTCTGGTTCCATGTATGTGGTAGTCGCGTTAATAATGGATACGCTGGGATGTGGGTACTAAGCCACTCTCCGACTGGCATGGACGCTCGTCGTACGGATCGGCCTAAATCGATCGAAATAGCAACCGCACATGTCAAAATGACGTCGAATGTTAGAAATTAGATGTAGAAGGAAGAATATATCATCGATCAAGACATCCACAAGGGAGAACATGCCAAAATCATTGATCAAGGTGTAAACATAAATGGATGAAAGCGGGACTGGCTGGAAAAAGAAGTGGATAAAAAGTCATGGAATTCTCCGTGATGTAGGTTCTAACGTTAGACGTACACAAAATAAATTGTGTACTGTGGAGGCCTATTCTTCCGCGATCAAGGACTTTGAGGAGCTTCATCACAAAAAGTCTAATCATCTACAAAATTAATGTAGAATGAGTAGGCCTTATTGGGGAATTGTCCATGTTCATTGTACAATAGTTCTCAGAATAAAACTAAAAAGGTAAAAACTTTTCTTTTTTTCATATTCTTGTCAAAAGCATTTTGTGGATTTTTTACAATGAAAAATAGTTAACGTTAGGCCCTATCAGTATTACATTTATCAGCCTTGAATCTGTCATTCAGTTTTAGTTTAAGTATGTGGTCAAAAACTGCTCAGAATGCACCACACACAGAGCATAATAGTTAAAATGTTCTGAGGGTTTCTGAGTGGGACCCGGACCCCGGCGCGCGCGCCATACCGGTAGGGGCTTCGCGCTTCAAATGCTACTATTTTTTGGATTTCAATGTTGGCAACTCTGGTATATAATTATGATAGAACGCAATAATATAATTATTGTATGACTCGAAAGTACGTGGGTAGGTCAGGAATAATTATTCTTTGAGGATTAAACTGTGTTCTCTTTACAACAAAATGAGTTTACAACAGCTTTGTTTTCTTTGGTTCATATAAAACAGTGTTTTCTTATTGGTTTTTATAAAACGGAGGGCATCATTTACACGCTTATTTTGGTGATCGGCCTATGCTTCCTTCTCACATTCAGCAGTTATCCTTTGCGCGTCGCCTCATTCACGTGACTTTTTAGCGCGTCCATGGAGAACACAAAAAGTTTGTGCACATTGAATGGCGCGTGTGAACGGGCGTCCGATCTAGTTATTTATTCTTTTGATATCTATGAAACATCCAAGCAATAATTACAACGATCGCATACCCGCGCGGTACGCAGTGCCGGTGTAAAGGTTATATCTGTCCCCTCTCAAAACGTGTCCACCCGGACAGATTCAGCCAGCTAAAAGTGTCCCCCCGCCGTGTTAATTATGTCCCCCCTGAGTTTAACCTGTCCCCTCTATGTAATTTGTGTCCCCCCTGGGCTCTATTTCATAAGAGTACTTAGGAATCTTCCTAAATGTTCCTAAATAACTTAGGAACAATTTGGAAAAGAAAATTCTTATCTTAGGAAGAAAGAATTTTCCTAAGTTAGGAACAATTTTTGTGAAATAAAATGAAAAGTTCCTATCTTTAATAATGATAGTGAATGAGCCTGAGGTCAAATATGCCCTTTGACCCAGCTGCAGAGGATTTTGCAAACTTAAGATTCCACCATTTTGTTTTGCAAAAAAAGGAAAGAAAAAAAGTTTATCACTAAATTCCCATCATTTATATATTCACTGCTGATTAACTTTTAGATGTCAACATTCTCTATTCAATGAGACCAAATTTAGCAGATAGAAGCAACAAATTAATAAAGTTTTTCAAGCAAGAATGTCAATCTAGCTGGAGAAAGCTTACACCATGTACACAGCATTATGCATGCAATGCATAGCCATAGCCTATGCACATGTTATAAATAGGCCTAACGGAGTAACGTTACACTACAGGTTACACTACTATAGGCTTGGCCTATTATTAATCACTGTTGCATTAATGTGCACTACACTCAATACTAGGTCTTATCATTTGGGAGAATCACTATTTCATCCATGAGTGATGATGCTTTGAAGAATTTTAGAAGATTTGGGGCTTTTTTTTTTTTTTTTAATTTGTAAAACTTAAACACTTGCACTATTGGTTTTGACTTGGGGATGGCTGTAGGCCTACATGTACTGTGGGCAGCCTTTAAGGCCCTAGTTGTACTTGTACTTGTAGAGGCCTAAACTATAATTAGGCCTAGCCTATTGCTGTTTATGTATAGGCTACTACTATAGTACTAGTACTATAGCCTAACCCTTCAATGACAAGTACCGATAATTAGGTTTCTGCATTACTACCACCGTAGACTGCATTAATTTTCATACAGCATTAAATTTAAATGCAACTCAGTCCCGTGACAGCAATATTTCTTGCTCTATATGTTTCAAGTTCTTATTTGTCATCAAACTCAAACATCACAGATAGATTTCCATTCATGATGTAGGCCTCGGCCTAGTTTGGTAGCTAGCTTTGCCTTCTTATAACCAAAATATCAAAACTGTTGGATATGTAAATATTTTTCATTGATATTTACATCTAGGCTGACAGTGAACATGGTGAAGAAACAGCTAAGAAGCGATGAACACATAATTTTAGTGAGGAGGAAAAGTTGACCTTGTAGAGATTTGTACAGGACCACAAGACACAGCGCCTTGGAAAAGCTGGCTGTCCGAACATGGTGATGACAGAGTAAGTATTTTTCAATTATTGGCTTTGAATAGATGTCAGTGCTGTAAGCTCAAGTTCATGAATCTTCATAAATCTTCATCCAATGCAGTGTACAATCAATTGCAGTAGTGAGTCTACAATCCCGTACATATAGGCCCTACTAAATGTTGACTTTGAGCTTGAGTGAATGTACATGTTAGAAAACCTGTCTGATTATGCAGACGAATGTACTGTCAATTAATGAAGTGGCCTATCACCATCAATGAACAGTAGATAGTCTGAAAGACTACTCCAACATTTGACTACAACCAAATTATGAATGATTCTGTATTTAGGTTCAACCTTTGGCTATTCCATGAGTACTTCCAAAAAGGTATCAGTATTTTTTATATTTACCATGCACAAGTAGAAAAAGAAAAACAATTGACTTTTTACTTTCATTTAAATCACGGTATACTGAATTCTCTTTTTTTCATACACATGATACAGGATGAAGAGCGAAAGGCCAGGTACTGGCAGTGGCAGAAATGTACCGAGGCTGTAAATGCTGTGGGTGGCAATGGAAGGGAGTGGAAGAAAGTGAGAAAGCAGTGGTTTGCTCTGAAGGACAGGGCAAAGAAGTTGAGGAGTGAGATGGGACAAACTGGACAAAATGCTATATTATAGTGCTAGTGTTCAAAACACTTATTTATTTAAAGTGCCATGTACACATTATTTGCAGCACTTTCCAATCTAAAATACATGTACCTTGTGTGAAATTGGTATTGTGCAAATTTCAAAATCACTTTATTTTTGTTACTGAGTGCATTTATAATTCAGACAAATTAAACTCAGACAAATATCCATAGTTGTAACTGGGCACTTTTACCACTTCATTTATTCTCAATGTAATTTACGAACATACATGTATTTTTAATGAATGTTTGATTTTCAGGAGGTGGTCCAAAACCTGATATTTCAAAAGCCATGCACCTCTGCATGAAGTCATGGCAAGGGAGTCATTGGAGGGCATCAGAGGCAAGAACACAGAAGTGGACCCAACTGGTGCTGAGACACCTCAAATGTCACAGGTAATATTTCTTTGGACTCTCACCTCCACAACCACCCCCATCATCCCAAAAAGAAAGAAGCATAGACAAGGAAAGATTGAATGAACAAACAAATCAATGGAGAAAAGCCCCTCAAATTTATTCACAATCTTTGATCACTCAATAAAACAGTCAAAAGTGATGCAAATGATTATCCTATGCCATGTGTGCTGTCTGAATTAGTATGATTAATTTCCACTTGAAATGGTGTTATCATTTTCAACTTAGGATTCCTCCCAAGATGACGTGGCAACCCCAACTACATCAGCTGATGTACCACTAGCAACAAGAGCAGAACACATGGCAGAAGCAACCCCTTCAACGACTGCCTTCACTGCCTTACAGGATCAAGTACATCAGCTGCAGGAACAGATTCAGGCAATCTCCTCCCAGCCATCTTCTCTCCAACGGGCAACTGAAATTACGCAGCTCAAGTTTCATGAGGAGCTCTTGAAACTTGAGAAAGTCAAGATTGACCTTCACCGCCAAAATTTAGAGGTTCAAAAAAAAAATATCAGTTGCCCTTGATTCAATTGCATCACAAGCACTACTCAAGTCAATGTGTGAGCAATAATTTTTTTTCAGAAATCATTTTTTACATTTTAAACCAACCCCTTGGTGGCAAATTGATTTTTAAAGGGTTGCTGCAGTGCCTTTTCCAGTCAGGTTATTTTATTGCCTTCATACAGAGAATATACTGACAAATAATGAATGGCAAGTCTTATTTTGGTTTCAAACCAGCATTTGGTTTTCCTTTGAATGGCTTTGTAAAACGGGATTTTCACGCATACTCATGTAGGGAACCAACAGAAAAAATATAATGAAAAAACATAGAAAATTAAGATGCACACTTGACCTACAGAAATGGTTTGGTAAAAAAATTACACCACCAGTTGATCATGAGTGAAAATAAAGTTGGCACCAGTTGGCAAAATAAAACCCATTGAGGCGGAAAAGGTCTGTCAGAAAACCTATAGATAAAACAACCGCTGAATTTAACCCTGAATCAGTGTGAGGAAGTGGGTAAAATCACAGTCCCCATGTACAGTTTTTATATTGGCACGTGTTCAAGCCATATTCCCATTTGCAGAGACCCTTTAATATCACATTTCTGGTTTTTCTATATGTACATGTACATACAGACATAGTTTCATGTTCAAATTCGGGCTCAATCAGTTTGATTTGCGTCAGCAAAACTACTGAAGGAAAGGAAAACTGACTGGGAAATTCAAAGATTTGCATGTATGTGAAAACTGACCGGGACATTCAAAGATTTACATGTATGTTAAAACTGACTGGGAAATTCAAAGATTTGCATGTATGTTAAAACTGACTGGGAAATTTTAAGCTTAATCGGCCAGCTGAGTCCCAAGAGAATATTAATGAAAAACTTAGTCAATTCTTTTCTTATAAAATATAAAGAATACTGTATAGTTTTGATCATGTGTGATAAGATATTTCTTGTCAAGTGTTTTCTAAAAAAGAAATATACATTTTATAATAAGCATTTTGGACAGGAATATTTTAACAGCAAAATCATAATGAGATCATACAGTGTGTGTGGCTTGAAATAAAGATTCCTTTGTGGGAATAAAGTCAGTGTATGCAACTATATTGAAGTCTCAACCTCATTGTGATAGTTGTTTTGTTTTCCTTGTCATCAAATCTTTTTATTAGGTGTTCGGGTTCAATCCGAACACCTATTGTTATTGTTCGAGTTTTATTAGGTGTTCGGGTTCAAGCCGAACACCTATTGTTATTGTTCGAGTTTTTGGCTTTTTCGATTTCAATCGGAAAAGGTATTGTTTTTGTTCTGATTTTTTTTTTTTTTCTTCTTCTTCTTCTTCTTCTTCTTCTTTTTCTTGTCGTTTGAGTTACCATAGACTTTTGTTCGCGGCACTTTGGTCATTTTTAAACAGCCGATTTTGACCAAACTTGGTTTGAAGGAAGTCCATATGGGGTAGTTGTTTCCCGAAACTTTTCATCATCGTGACGTCATCAGGTGTCATGTGACCAGCAATTTGAATTTAATAATCAAAATCTTTAAAAATCAACAAAAAATCAACGGTTTGAGATATTAAGTTGATTCTTTCACCAAAAGTAATTGTTAGGCAGGGTCTTTCTTTGTGAAACATTGCTTGACCTCTGTGACCTCTACTTCCGGTCAAACAGGAAGTAGCTCCTCATTTAAAAGTGGTAAGAGCTAGGATCATGATTCTTTCACCAAAAGTGAATGTTAGGCAAGGTCTTTCATTGTGACACATTACTTGACCTCTGTGACCTCTACTTCCGGTCAAACAGGAAGTACCTCCTTATTTAAAAGTGGTAAGAGCTATGATCATGATTCTTTCACCAAAGGTCAATGTTAGGCAAGGTCTTTCATATGTTTTACATTGCTTGACCTCTGTGACCTCTACTTCCGGTCAGACAGGAAGTAGGTCCTCATTTAAAAGTGGTAAGAGCTATGATCATGATTCTTTCATCAAATGTCAATGTTAGGCAAGGTCTTTCATTTGTATTACATTGCTTGACCTCTGTGACCTCTACTTCCAGTCAAACAGGAAGTGGCTCCTCATTTAAAAGGAATAAGAGCTAGGATTATGATTCTTTCACCTAAAGTCAATGTAGGACAAGGTCTTTCATTGTGACGCATTATTTGACCTCTGCAACCTCTACTTCCGGTCAAACTGGAAGTAGCTTCTGATTTAAAAGTGGTCAGAGCTTGGATTATGATTCTTTTGCTAAAAGTCAATATGTTAGCCAAGGTCTTTCTTTGTGACACAAATTTGAGCAATTCACGTGAGTTTGAGATTAAAGGTGCACACTTCAAAGGTATAAAACATTAGATCATAATCAACTGTCTTTGTGTGTATAAGGTTATGACTTTTTTTTTCAATAAAAGCGGAAACGGAAAAGCCTTGTGTTCTGTTTTCAACAGACACAATATCTAGTTTTTTTTCTTTTTTTTATTTTCCTTCTTCCCAAACTTGTCCGCAAGACTTCTTGATGACAGTTACAAGATATTGACTTGAAACTTGGTGGGAACTTCGGTCATGATGCCAAGTTGTACCTAGAAGATTGACGTCATGATTACGTCATCGGGTATCAAATTACACGCGTTTTAAGGAAAAACTTTGGACCGTTATAACTTGAGAACCACATGACCTACGATTTTGATATTGACATATGTTACTTATCATGTGAATTTCAACAATTGTTAAATATAGTGTTGTGTACAAATGACTTCCACTTCCGGTGTTACCGGAAGTTGAAGTTTGACTCAAAATAACTCGAAAACGGAAGGATTTGGGCACATAAAACCTCGTTGGGTAAAAGATAGAGTTGGTCTTAATCTTTCAGAAAATATAAATGATGACGTCATACGGGCTGTATAGCGCCCTCTACGGTGGATTAAATATATACAGTGATTACGTAATCCAAAAGTAAACAACGTATTTTCACCAAATTTAGTGAGTGTAAAGCACTAATGCACTTTGACATATGTGTGAAGTTTGAAATCTGTGACGTCATTCAACCGGAAGTTAAGCGTTTTTAAAGGAAACATGATGTAATTATTCAAATACTGTTTATTCGATAATTACATGACGTACATCAGTGCAAATTGCAAATTGTTTACATCGTACGCATTTGATGATTTCTGCAAATTTTCAGTTGTTTCTGATTAACTAAACGGAAGTTATCTTCCGGGCAAAAAGGCTACATTATTTAAAGGTGACACGATTTTCTATACGCTATCAGTCAGTGTAGATGTACGAATACACTGTGCAATCAGCATGATCAGTATTTGCTCAGTCACACAGTTTAAGTGTATTTCAATATGACACACATGCGTTCCAACAGACATTCTCATAACAGTTCCAGTACGAAATGAGACCCCGAACACCTAGTGGTTGTTCCCACAACCACAATGTCTAGTTGTAATTTTATTTAGATTAAGCTGGTAGGTTCAAAACGCCAGGCATTCCCAATCCCAAGAATGATTATTTTAGGCTCTTATTTTGGTTGATGAGCGGTTTGCAGCAGTTTATTACTTCCTCATCATTTAGAATTTTGCTGGGAGAAACATCTTAAAAAACATGAGTCATATTTTCCATCCAGCATTCACCTAATGTTCCCATAATTAAAACGACAAATAAAATGTCCCTAGAAATAATCACGTTGAAGTTTGATCAGTTTCCAATCATGTAAAGGGTTTTACATCGGGAATAAAATTAGCGCGGGGCCGGGTATGCAGTTCCTATAGTTTTATTATGTAGATAAATACTTTCTACCGATTGAGAACGCTGTTTATTCTTATGTTTTTTCTGTACGTAAATTTTGACGATTTTCTATCGCAAATTTCTCTTTATGGAACACAAATTGGACGAGGGAACAAATCAATTCTTGTTCAGTAAACAAAAAGTCAGATCTACATCCATGCCGAATGGGAACAAATTCGGTGATGATGGTCACGTAACTTATGATTTTCCAGGGAACGTGGAAATAAAATACACCAATTCAATAGCGACGGATGCGTTTCGGGGCGATCAAAGCTAGCTAATTTGTGACCCAATGGAGCCAAATGAGGAATGTTCCCCAAAAGTCAATTCCGTGTAATCGACGTCCAAAAATGCCGAATCGCAAAAAATTACTCCAAAATCAATTTTTGTTTTCTTGTATTTTTGGATTGGTAAAGTATCAAAGATTCACTGCATTCATAATTATTTCGAAAAAAGTTCAGGAAAATGAGTAAAAAGGAGGTTTTCCAGAACGTGTTTGAAGAGTCTTTCTGTCATCTTTTACAAAATCTGAGGAAAATATCTCAAAATCTGACCAAGTTCACAGCGCGAATTCGTGCTGATCTGTTGATGGCTGCACGGTGTGTATGGTACCATTCAATCGAGCATTGACTACTCTTTCTATTAATAGCAATGACATCATCCTCAGAAACCCCGTTATTCCATATCAATCCATTGAAGTTTGTAAACAAAACACCGTGTGCAAAGCGAAATCACGGTCTAGTTCGTGGCCAGGGCCCGCGTCATTCAAATACAACTCCCTGATTGGACCCAAGCGCGTACTG
Organism: Astropecten irregularis; assembly: GCA_963971285.1. NCBI lineage: Eukaryota > Metazoa > Echinodermata > Asteroidea > Paxillosida > Astropectinidae > Astropecten > Astropecten irregularis. Next base: position 7,204,479 of record OZ020244.1, on the reverse strand, counting down.
TTTACTTAGATACGTGATGTAGCACAGCGCTCAGCCAATCACTGTGCGCGTAGCGCGCCACAGTCGCTAAGCGACATTCGTTCTGTGTGTACACACAGTATCCACATGCACACAATGTATAATGCGTACATGTACTGTATACGGTGCAGTACTAGTGCAGTAAGCCATAGGCCAGTACAGTGTACATGTACACGACAGAAAACAGTGCTTATAAACATTGGTGTTTGTTGCGTGTTTGTTTTAAAGATTAGCCTGATTGTTTAACCGAAATTCGGCAATTACCAAACGCAAAATTGGGTTCCGTAATTGCCATTCTTATTGGTGTGTTTTTGTCAAATTGTCAAGGGTAGTTTTGGCGAGTAAAACCGAAGGAAGTTCAATGCCACGCGTTGACACGGTGAATCTCTGCAACGGTAGGCCAGTATAATAATGTTAAAATACAATTCCCACGCTAAAACCAACAACTGGCCTATACTTGCAGTGGATGTTTTCTGACACAGTTGGGAGCTAAATGGAGACGAACATTTCATATTCTACCTTCAACTGCCTGAGGAAATACTGGAGCCATTGGGTTGACCGAGGAAATACAGTGGGCCAAATTTAAAATCTGGTGACTCAGTTGAAACAGTGGGAAACTGGGAACATCATCGTTCATTGTTGGTAAAAAACAATGCTGTTATTCATAGTAGTAATGCTAGATTTAAACATGTTTACGTATACTTCTTTTTCCAAATAGTAACAGGATTAATTATAAGACAAAATGAAAGTCATTTTTATCTTGGAAGGAAACAACATTTCACAGTCACAAGCCCCTCAGTGTTGATCCATTATTAGTGCACAAACAACGTACACAAACATGTACTGTACATAGGCATACAGCGCTCTGCCGGTCATTGATTGCGACGCGCGCGACGTGTATAAACTTTGAAGCCGTTTTTCTCGAAAAGTAATTTCCGAGTCTGAGCACCGCTACGTTCTCTTTATCGGGACATAACTTTGGAATGGAATAAGATATGAAAATAATTTTGGTATCATTGGAAAGCCCATGGACTACTTCTTCTAGTAGTGTATATAACTCAAAAAGTCAAATCTGGGGAACAGTCCTCATTACGCTGCATTGGGTCACATTTTGTCTTTCCCCTCTTTTTCAGCTCTTTTGGAGTCTTTCTGTTTCCCTTTTATTTTTCCCGTTTTTTTTTCTGTTTTTTTTTTTCTTGAAGAAAAGGTTGCCCCACGCCCGCTGGATCCGCCCCCTCGCATTTCTCATATTTTGCAAATCTCCAGTTTAGAAAAAAATCCGGGTGCCCCCCCACAAAATTCCAAGGCCCCCCCCATTGCCCCCCCCCCCCCCTGCTAAAAAAATCCTAGCTACGCCGCTGCCTCTTTTTAAGCTCTTTTGGAGTCTTTCTGTTTCCCTTTTATTAATTTTTTTTCTGTTTCTTTTTTTTTTTTTTGCTTGAAAAAAAGGTTGCCCCACGACAGCTGGATCCGCCCCTCCCTGTATTTCTCATATTTTGCAAATCTCCAGTTTTGAAAAAATTCCGGGTGCCCCCCCCCCCCCCCCCACAAAATTCCAAGGCCCCTCCCAGTGCCCCCCTGCTGAAAAAATCCTAGCTACGCCGCTGTTTATAAGAAAAGAATTCACTCAGTTTTTCAATAATATTCTCTTGAGACTCAGATGGCCGACTAAGCTTAACCTTTCACAGGGGTATTATTTCATGTGTACCCATGATGGATCAGACAGTGAAAGTGACAGTGTGAAGTGTAAGTACATACGTACTCTTTTCACCCTTTGCAATCATATATTTTACTTTTCACCCTACATGCAGCTCATTGCAAAAGCACACGTAGCCAATGTATCCTAAGAAAATATATTATTTGGGGTATATTTAGTGTTATGAGCAAGATAATGTTATTATCATAATTATTTAAATACATTTTTAACATCCTTCGTTGGAATTTCAGTCATATTTTTATTTAATTCTTTATCATAAATGCAATGTTTGTTTAGTGGTAAGACTATTGTATGGAGCCCATCACAAAATGAAGTGGTGAAATCTCTGTTTTCGGAACAAATTTAAAGTCACAATAATAATTGAACAAGTGTAGGGCCCGTCTTTAGTGTAAGACCATTGTTTTGCATAATGAATTATCATTGTTCGTGGTGGAAATTCTACATTTCAAAACAAAACAGTCATTAGAATAATTTCCCAGTGTTTTCAAAAACCGACTCTCATACATAATAATGCCAAATTGCGACAGCAGTTTGCTACGAGTATGAGCAACATCTTCAAAAACATGTGTCATATTTTCAATTCAGGCATTCACCTAACTATCTTTTAATTAAAACGACAATAAAAATGTACCTAGAAATAATAACGTTGAAGTTTGATCAATTTCCAATCATGTACTTGAAAGGGTTTTACATCGGGAATAAAAAATGAGCACGGGTAGTATGCCGCAGTTCCTATAGTATTATTATGTAGATAATTACTTTCTACCGATTGAGGGCGCTGTTTATTCCTATGTTTTTTCTGTACGTAAAATTTGACGATTTTCTATCGCAAATTTCTCTTTAGTGAACACAAATTGGACGTGGGAACAAATCAATTCTTGTTCAGTAATGTCAGATCTACATCCATGCCGAATGGGAACAAATTCGGTGATGATGGTCACGAAACGAGCGAATAAAAGGCCACGGCCCACGGACTATTACCAACGCAAACAATCTAAAGAAGATAGCTACGGCGTTCCATAAAAACGGATTCGAAAAATACCTTATAAAAATGGCGCCTAAAGTAAAAAAAAAAAAAAAGACGCGCCCACGAGCAGGCAATGCGACATCTAGTTTTTTTATTATATCTATGGCCGTGTCCGAAACGGCTGTCTAGAGCTAGGTCTACGGCTATTGTCTACGGCGGCCATTTTGAAGCGCTGTCCGAAATGCTGTCTACAGCTAGAGCTACGGCTACAACGTCATCAAAATCTAGCGGTAAGAAGTGTTGTCTATCTGCGCGCCAAGTACAAACAAAATGGCGAGCAATAAATCTGGGTCGAGTGAAACTGTGTCCGCCGCGTCAACGGAGACACACAAATGTGAGTTTTTTGGTTGGTTCTGGTTTTACAGCTGTCAGAATTACTGTTCTTGGAAAGAGTTTCATATGCAACCTCATTAATTTTGCCCTGTATTGGCCATCAAAAAGTAATCACTGCTTTTATTTAAACAATTTAAAGGTCACATTTATCTGCGGAAATAGGCTCACGTTTATAGGCCTAGTAACAGTTAATCGTCCATGCTAACGTTACTCAAATCAAGAAATATTAGGCCAAACGTTAGCCTAACGTTCGGTTAGGCCTAGCCTGTAGGGGCAGTAGGCCTAATAGTGGGTTTCGGGGGCATAGATTATGTCAAGTGATTACACGTCATAATTCCACGCTACCCAGGGCCAAGTACTGTAGAGTATAAGCCTAACGTTAGTTAATATAGGCCTAGGCCATATAACCCTAAACTTAGAGTAAAGTAACGTTAGGGGGGGGGGCGACTACTAGTATATACTACTTCAAGTACTTGTTAGGTTAGGGTAACTTAATTAGCCTTTTTAGGGTTAGGAAATTTATGGCTTTAGGGTTTTATTATGCCCCTAACGTTAGGCCTACCTACCTTAAGTTTTCCAATTTGAGCCTAACGTTTTGTCGTTAGGCAGTTACACTAGGCATGCTAGGCCTATAGGCCTACTAGTAGTAGGGCCTACTACTACAAGTCTTACGTTAGAACTTAGGGAAGTTGAAAAACATTGCTGACTCAACGACATGCTATTATTATTAAATAATAATGCTGATAATAATAATAGGCCTAACGTTAATCACATTTATAATGCGCCTTTCACAAAATGATACAAAGCGCTAAGATTAGGTCCATTTATTTAATTTCTTTTTTTTTTTCAACTCGTCTCCTGTCGAATGATGGTCAACTTGGTCGGTGTACATGTACGAGTTAGTGAGCACACGACTTGGTCAGAGTGCAAGCTGGTCAGCATACGAGTTGGTCGCTGTGTGTGTTGACCTGCTTCACCAACTCGCCCTTTGGCCAAATTGTCCAATATTTTTACATAAATGAGCTAAAATAATGCTCCTTATTTTGAAGCAAGTGAAGAACTTTTATTTCATGTACTTCATTGTTTTACATTACGTATGCATAGTAAAAAATATAATATGGAAAAATAAAAACAGTTAGGGCCTCTAAAAAGAGACAAGATTAACAGAATGAACCCCATAAGTGTATGATTCACAAAATTAACAGAAAAATTAGAAAAAAATGTTTAACCTCGAAATGAATCAATAAATACATAAATAAACTAGTGGAGGTTGTGTCTGTTGAAAAGACAGGATTTTTCGAATTATGATGAAAAATACTGATCATAAGTTAACCTAATACAAATACATAAGATTATAAGTTTTAAAGAGTGCACTTTTATTCTGAAAAAACTTTCCCTGATTAATGTTCTTTCTTTCTTAATACACTTTATAGGGACTGACGATGAGTGCAGGAATTTCATCAGCCTGCGGGGCAAGCATGATGAGAAATTTAAAAAGGGAAGAAGAGGTGCCGCCCGGGATGCTTTTATGTATGTTAATAGCAGGAAGGATTTAAATTACTGTTATGATACGTGTATGTGAACATCTGCATTAAATATCTTCAGTTAGTTTGCTTGAGTATATTTAAGGCATTTAATTCTTTGTTCAACCCTATTCTGATCATTTTTAAACTGATAGATTTGGGGGTGTTGATTTTAGTATTTCTCAGCAGGGCTTTCCTAACAGTGAGGTGTTGCTAGTAGGGACTGTGAAAGAATTGCATCAGGCAAACATCTAAATCTTTTTTTCAGTTGTATTTAGTGTTTCCATGTAACATGTGTGAGTTTACAAAGCAAGTCAGTACTTGATGGTTCATCATTGGCATGTTGTATTTATCCATGGTTGTACAGAGTAATACTCAAGGAAATGGAGTTGGATGGAAAAGTTTCCCCTGAACAGGCGAGAAAAAAGTGGACTAATTTGGCACAGAAGTATAAGGTAAGGTACCTTTGGATTTTTCTTTGCTAGTAGACAGCCAGCTTTTTTGTTGTTCATTTTTCACAAGAAAAAGCTGTGCATAAGTAAGTTTATTATTTTCAAAACCAAGGTCTACTCAATCACAAAATCAGGTCAGAGAGATCTGCAGCTATAACCATGACAACTGTCATGTACGGCGAGGGTTGTTGAACTCTGCATACTCGTATGACATGAAAATAGCCCAGGCAAGACCAACATGACAGTAACCAGAGAGCTACAAACAGACAGAGGTAAGAACTGGTAATCATAGTTCCTATAGAGTTTTGTTTTTAATGCCATTTGGAAATTAATTCATAAGCTCATTTATTTATTTCAGCTCATATCTTTCTCTGGCTCATTCAGGTACTGTTATTTATCACCTCGGGCATTAAATTTTGTGGTCATCCTGATTAATCTCTTTTAATTATTACGATCAATAAGTTTAATCATGGGCATTGCTAAATACCTTAATGTTGACATATAAGGTATGATAATTGCAGATATGAAGCTGAACAACATTGACTTTGACTGAAGACAAGCTGAGCCAAGAAAAGGGAGGACATTTGCATGTCTGTGGCCATTTGACTGGGGTCGTGTGTTATATCAGCTGACATTGGGAAGCAGAAGATACAGAGAGAAGCACCAAATCTGGTCTTAGTGTTGCAACAGATGTGGAGTCAACATAATGCACATACCCAGTCAATTCGAAGGTGAGTCTGGCATTGTGTATGGGTGGTTCAGGGCCCAAATGATTTGGGTTCCAGTACTGCCAGGGACAATTTATTTGTTAGTTGTCTCAACATCACAAAGCCAAACAGTTAATTTAAGCTGTCTATGAATTAAACCATTCTGTAAATTAATTCAGTTGAGTGATTTAATTAATTCAGTTGAGTTACAGACAATCTCCTCAAAATGCATGTGAACAATTCTTTCAGAATGCCTTTTGTTCTTTACGGTCACACGATTACATTGTAAATTAAATTTTAAAAAACTGTGCATCTTCAGGTTGTTGGTTTATATGACAGCTTCATACCTTAAAGGTATAGTACAGGATTGGTAACAACCCAAAACAGCAGGGTATAAAAATGGACGTGTATGGTTGTTAGGCTCTAACCTGTGGGTGTTTAGTCGCTGATAAGCAGGCCACGCCTAAACACACAGGTGAGCACTTCCTCCCATTTTATTCAAGGAATTAGGTTATGCCGGAGCCCTAAAATGATTTATAAATTAATTTCTAAAGTAACAAGAAATCCTCCACTTACAGTGACTCGGGCATATTCTTTGAATATATTTCAGTGATTTATTGATGCCATAATTTCAAGACAATTTTTACTCTCGGTCCGTAGAAAGATGATCTTAATACTCCGGCCACATTTACTCCGGTTGAATTTCCTCCGGTACTTGATTTTCTTTACTGATGTGTTTTATATGAATGTTATGGTAGGGAAATAGAAATGCAATGGGGAAGATGTTGAAAGATTTGGGAGTATTGTTCAACCATAATATAAGATTGATTGTCGAGATGCTCCGGCTGATTTTACTCCGGAGAGCAAGTTTCCTAGTGTGTGGATTATATAATATAAATATGGAAACATGAAATGATATGCTGATCAAGTTTAAATATTGTTGGGCAATAGATTGATCTTGTGTTTAGCCAATAAACATCTTTTATAAAACAGTTACTCCGGTGACAGAATGAAAGAAATGTTATGAATAAATATTTGCCATTTAGGCTACAAAGTGCTCTGTGAAATAAAAAGTCTTAATTAAGATAATCTTATGATAATGAATGATGTGTAATAGTAGTCGCTGATAAGCAGGCCACGCCTAAACACACAGGTATCCCTGGAAGGTTCCGCTGACGGCGACTCAAATTTCTCCGGCTCACAGTCTTGGTAACAGAGTAACCACGGTTGCGGAATACCAGTTGCAGAATACCAGGGCGTAAATCCGGTAGCAAAGTAACCAGTAGTCTAGATTGCTAGACGTAGTTATCGTACCCGCCACCATGAGAGGGCGTATCATGACAATCCGCTAGCGACGCACGAGTGCACGACTACTAACTTGGACTTCGATAACTTCGTCTAGACGAACTGCTATTATTTCCCCCAAAAAACGGGGGGAAACTAGTGCGCGTGCGCGAAATTGTTGAATAATTTGCGCTTCGCGCACGCGTACACACGTCACGAAAATGCACAATAGCCAGGTAGCTCACTTGTTCTTCCACTGGCTGGAAGTTCCTTGGCCTGTAGGCGGGAGAACTGGTACGGTGTGTACGTAACCGGGCTCGCCTCGTAGGCCTACGCGTACGGTGAGGCGGGGAGCTACGGCCCGGACGGCGGCCGGGCATGGTCTTCGCCCTCGGAGAAAACATGGCCCACATGACGGTGTCAGTCAAGTTCCATTAATACTTGTGCACAATAAATTTAATAATGATGGTCGTGGGTGAAATTCTTCCCCGGCAATTTTTTACACGTACTTGGGTTATGCATGTTGAAAACATAAGGCTTTTCAGAATTATTCACAAAATGTTTTTGAGTTAAATTGCCAAAGCAATGTTTTTGAGTTGACGCAATGTTTTTGAGTTGACGTGATGTTTTTGAGTTGACGTAATGTTTGTGAGTTGTTGCAATGTTTGCGAGTTGACGTAATGTTTGCGAGTTGACGCAATGTTTGCGAGTTGACACAATGGTTGCGAGTTGAGGCAATGTTTGCGAGTTGAGGCAATTAATGTTTGCGAGTTGAGGCAATGTTTGCGAGTTGATGCAATGTTTGCGAGTTGACGTAATGTTTGCGAGTTGACGTAATGTTTGCGAGTTGTCGCAATGTTTGCGAGTTGACGCAAATTTTTTGACAAAAGGAATTCGGGGGCATGATCGATGAAACAATTTTGATCTGTCCCTAGCTCTATGTTTTGAGGGACCGAAAAGATTTCCACATGAATACACAAAATATAATTTTGATGACATAAAAATATTTTGAGGCCATGAAATGATTTTCATGTATGACAAGAACTTGTCTCTATAGGCTTTTCCCGCTCCGCTCGAAAATCCCCCCTCCCCCAAAAAATGCAACGGGGACCGGGTGAATGACTCAGTCAACTTGCAGGCCGTGCGGTCTCGCATAAAAAATACTACAAGAACGTCCGTGCCTGGATGGACCGCACTGGTTATCACGGGCCCATGCCTCGGGCTGAATGCGTCGCAAGCCCTCGGCCCACGCGCTATGTCTGCACCGGTGGTAATTTACCACCGGTGCAGACATAGTGCGTGGGCCGGGGGCTTGGTAATCAGTGTTGTATCCGAGTCCACAACCTCTGAGGCCAAGGCTGAGTCCGAGTCATGGGTCTCCGAGGCCAAAATACGGTTGGAAGGTGCGAAATACGGTTGTATGTAGGCCTACTACTGTGCGCTGTCAACCAAACCAGTAAAGTTACGTCTGGAAATCTTGCAATTTGATAATACATGTATCCCCTTTGGATATTTACGTGTCTGCGACCGCTGGCCACCTCACAAACTCTCTTAGTCTTGTGCCTTGAAAGACGTACCGACTATATTTTATAATGATGATTTTTGATAGGCCTACTTTCATGAAGATAAAAAGTGCAGCAAGCATAGTTTACGTACATGTAGGCCTACATGTACATCATCATGTAAATGTATGTACTGCGCTGCGGCGCTATATCACTAACGTTATACCTTGATCTCCGCAGAAATAGCACCGCCTTGGCGACTCGATTTGTTCATTTATTAGCTCAATTACGAACAAAATACCATTCCTATCACATCTATCTCTTGAGTAAAGTTCCCCGTCCGTACATTCTGGGGAGGGATTGCACCTTTCATGATCTTTTCTCTCCCTATGAAGAACTATTTCGTTAAAATTTATGCGGTACGCGGCACGTAAAAAAAGCGGCCATGACACCCTAGTGCCCCACTTAAGTCAGGTCGGACCAGTCTTAAATTTAAGTCTCAAAAGTAAGCGGGCACTTAGCGAAAACGCTTCGTGAATACCGCTTAGTCAGTGAGAGTCGTCTAAGTTGGGTATTTAAGTGGGGTGCTTATAATGTTGTGACTTAAGTAGTTTCGTGAATACCGGCCCAGGCAATCAGGGAACTAGCCGCGTTCCCGAACTACCCACTGAAGTACGAGATAGGCTTGCCAAAGGACATTTCGCCGATGCTATCGACGAACCAGAGATTAGAGCCGGCACTTTACGGGCACGTCCACGATCTTTAGATGAAGCAATTCGAGCCGCTTTGGATACTGAGTCATTTATTAAGGTAGAGAGAGGGGAAGGGCATTGAAATATACCCGCAGTATCACTGAGGAGCAGCGGATGGCAAATACACCAGTGAGCTGACTGAAGTTGATAATACACTGGCTAGCGTTGTGAAGATTGTGGACCAGTTGAAACAGGAGTTCAAAGACATTCAGCCGAAGCGAAGAGATCGAGCTAGCGCCAATGACAGACAAGATTTCCAGGGTCTACTGTGTTTCCCCTGCGGAGGCCAAGGACATTTCGCTCGTGATTGTAACAACGGGCAACAACAAGGGAGAAATCGGGGAAACGGCAATCGGCGAATTCAGCGGGCCGGGAATTCGTCAATGAGTCCGAACGGTCCGGAGGTGCGAGGACATTGAGGGGGCCAGTAAGCACTAGCGAGCAGAATAAATTCAGCAGAGTGGACGGCCACAATGACAAAATTAGGAGTCAAAAGGGGATGTATGTAGATGGAGTTATACATGGAATGGAGTGAAATTTCTTTTGGACACGGGTTCTACCCATACCGTCTTGTCAAAAGCTTCATATCTGAAGTTGCCACTAAACAACCGGAAGGAACTTGATCCCGTAGAAGGTTCCGTTAGGCAGGCTGATGGTACACCTATAAGTTATCTGGGACATGCAGTCATGGACATCACTGTTGGAATGACTACCCAGGTTATAGACGTAACAGTTGCAGAGATAAAAGGGGAAGGAATTTTAGGTACGGACTTCCTGGTAGCATCAGGCGGGACCCTGAATTTTGAGCGCTTAAATCTGAGGATCGGGAATGAACAGATACCGTGCAGGGATGACGGGGATCTACTTTTCTGTTCACGCGTGATGTTGACACAGACAACAAATATACCGGCAGGTCATGAGATAGTAGTACCAGTTGAGATGAAAAGGCCCACCACTAGATGCCCCATCATAGGACCCTCAGACAGGGTAGGGAAGAAGGGTATTTTATTAGCGAGGACCGTTGTACACACAGACCAAGGAATACTCCCAGCTCGACTTATAAACGTCAGTCAGGTTGATCAGGTTTTAGAAGCGGGTACAGTGACAGGTGTAATTTCTTCGGCCGAAGTCGAAAGGTCACTTTCAGCAGAAGTGAGAACATTAAGAGACACATCAGTTGTGGAAGATAGAGCTACAGTTCCCGACCATTTGACTGATTTATACGCCATGCAGAAGTACTGATGGACTACAGGAAAAATACCACCCGGAGGTGGAAAAGCTGTTGTCGGAATTCCAAGATGTATTTTCCAAAGGGGATTCAGACATCGGTCGCACTGGCCTAGTGAAGCATTCAATTAATACAGGGAGTAGTGCACCAATAAGACAACCTCCCCGGAGAGCCCCAATCTCCTTGCAGGGAGAAATTGATAAACAAGTGAAGGACATGCTGACCAGAGGCATCATAGAACCATCTTCAAGTCCATGGGCATCACCAGTGGTTCTCGTAACTAAGAAGGATGGCTCGAAACGTTTTTGCGTTGATTATCGAAAATTGAACGCGACAATTAAGGATGCTTATCCAATCCCGAGGATTGAAGAATCGCTAGATGCACTGAACGGCGCCAAATTATTTTCGACTTTGGATTTAGCATCTGGTTACTGGCAGGTGGAGTTAGATGCCACGGCAAAAGAGAAATCTGCTTTTGCTGTATAAAGGGGTGGGCTGTATGCATGGAACGTCATGCCTTTTGGTCTTTCCAATGCACCCTCAACATTCGAGAGACTTATGGAGCGTGTCATGGCAGGGCTCCAGTGGGACATCCTTTTAATATACCTGGATGACATCATCGTTCATGGCAAAATGGAAGAAGAAGCTACCGATCGGCTGAGAGTAGTTTTACAGCGGCTTCGAGAAGCAGGTCTTAAGCTGAAACCAAAGAAGTGCCATCTGTACCAGCGGAAAGTGCTGTATCTGGGGTATGTTGTATCAGAAGGTGGAATCGAAACTGACCCGGAGAAAGTAAGAGCTGTCCAAGAATGGCCATGTCCCAAAGATGTCACCCAAGTGAGAAGTTTCCTGGGCCTTGCGTCTTATTACCGCCGATTTGTCAAAGGATTTGCGGGTATTGCCCGTCCTCTACATCAACTCACAGAGAAACATCATAAGTTTGAATGGACAGAGGCATGTGAAGGGGCTTTTCAGGAACTGAAGAGTCGGCTTATTAAATCTCCAATACTAACTTACCCAGACCCTAAGCTGGACTTCATATTAGATACAGATGCAAGTAACTTTGCTACAGGAGCGGTACTCTCGCAGAAACAAGGAGAGCTGGAAAAGGTGATCGCCTACGCCAGCAAAAGCCTTAGCTCACAGGAGAGGAACAACTGCGTTACCCGAAAAGAGCTGTTAGCAGTAGTGTTGTATCTCAAGCATTTCCGGCATTATCTCTATGGAAGGAAGATACTTTTGAGGACTGATCATGGCTCCTTAAGATGGTTAATGAATTTCAGAGATCCCGATGGCCAGTTAGCACGATGGATGGAAGTCATCGGACAGTACGATGTCACTATAGAGCACCGACCTGGACGTCAACATGGGAACGCCGATGGCATGTCCCGGCACCCTTGTAAGCAGTGTGGGCGAAAAGAGGATTTGGAACAAGTACAGATGGATGACAAAGTGGATACCCTGGTGGCAGATCCCAAGGACAGAAAGCCAGAAGAACCGCAACTTTCGACTCCTGGCGCCGAAGCATGTATCAGGACGATGACTTGGCAGAGTGAAATAAACCGTGAAGACCTACACCATGCACAATTAGAGGACTCGACCATTGAAAGCATTCTCCTCGCAAAGGAGGCAGGTGATAAACGTCCAGGGTGGAACATAGTATCAGCATCATCTCCAGCGTTGAAGACATATTGGTCATTATGGGACCAGTTAGAGGTGCACGACGGGGTGCTTTGTAAAAGGTGGGAATCTGCTGATGGTCGGCATAAACAGATGAAGGTGATTCTACCGCAAAAACTCAGGAAAACCATCTTTGAAGAACTACATGCTTCAAAGTCTGCTGGTCATATGGGAACACGGAAAACCCTTGGTAAATTCAAGGCAAGATACTATTGGGCCGGTATTTCAGCTGATGTAAGATCGTTCGTTCGACAGTGTGACAAGTGTGCGCGCCGAAAATCGCCGCCAAAGAAAAACAGAGCACCGTTGCAGAAGTACCAGGTGGGGGCTCCGATGGAACGGGTTGCTATGGATGTTCTAGGACCGCTACCAGAGACAGACAGGGGCAACGAATAAATTCTAGTCATTGGTGACTATTTCACTAAATGGATGGAGGCGTTCCCAATGCCGGACCAAAAGGCTGACACCATAGCTAAAATATTTGTAGAAGAATTCATCTGCCGTTTTGGTGTTCCGCACGAGCTCCATACAGATCAAGGGAGAAACTTTGAAGCTGAAGTAATGCAACGGGCGTGTACATGGCTAGGGATGAGGAAAACAAGGACTACAGGCTACAATCCCAAATCGGATGGTTGAAAGATTCAACCGTACACTCATGAATGTGGTTTCAACTATGATAGACCCTGTGCGGAAGCAGCACGACTGGGATGACCAACTTCCATTTGCGACCAATGGCTTATCGTTCATCAAAACAGGAATCCACAGGGGAAACACCGAACATGATGATGCTCGGCCGTGACTTGAACCTACCAGTGAACGTTGTGACGGAAAGAGTATGGACCGAAGATGACTTAGATGATGGAGACTACGCCGAGAAATTGCGGATGCGGATGCAGATACCCCATGAGACAGCCAGGAAGAACTTTGGAAGTGCTGCTGTCAGACAGAAGAAGAATTACGATCGCAAGGCTCATGCGAGCGGGATAAAGGAGGGAGCTTTCGTGTGGCTTCATTATCCCGCCCGAAAGAAAGGATTATCCCCCAAGCTGATTGTGCCATGGGAGGGACCATTTGTTGTTGTTAAACAATTATCTGATGTTATCTTTAGAATTCAGGGGAAGGACCAAGGCAAGAAGAAGATGGTGGTACACGTGGATCGACCTAAGCTTTGCCAGAGTGATGGGAGTAATCAACAGAAGAGGAATGCATCGAAGCCGGTTGCAACCAGGACTAATCCCCCCAGAAAACGCAGAACTCCACTTCGATATTTGTAACAAGGGATAGTGAGCAGGGAGTGGAATTCTCAGTTAAACAGACCCGAGTCAACAGTAACCCATCCTTTTATCTTTTTGCTTTTTACAGGACCAAAATGAGACCGTACATGATTCCACGCTTCAGATGTCGGATCTGTGGCCAGAGCTTCTGGCGGAAGTGGAATTTACAACGACACGAAGAGGTGCACCAGAAAAAGAGGGTACGCTTTAGATGTCCTTAGTGCCCAGAAGCGTTTATCCAGTTCGAGGATTTAAAGAAACACACATGGAAAAGCCATGCCCCTGGCAGTTCGGCAATCGAGGTTCATACACGAAAAGAAGATAGACCGGCGAATGAGCGAAAAATGGTGGAGACGAAAAAGATAAAGGAGCCAGTGAGTGGAAGGAAAGAGGAACGTGGAGAGCCAGACAAGAAGAAGGGGAGGAGAGAGAAACAGAAGGAAGAGTCGAGAGGGCCAGAGAAGGAGGAAAGAGAGAAGGAAAAGGAGTCGAGGAGTGAAAGGAAGGAGAAACGGGGAGAGTCGGAAAAGAAGAAGGAGTCGAGGGAAGCAGAGAAGAAGAAGGAGATGCAGCGGGAGGAGTCCAGAGAGACAGAGAAGAAGAAGGAGCAGGTGGAGCGGGAGGAGTCCAGAGAGACAGAGAAGAAGAATGAGTTGGAAGAGCTAGAAGAATTGGCGGAGCAAGGAGACAAAGGGGAGACGGAGGAGTCGACAGAGGAGGAGCAGGTGGAGCAGGAGGAGTCCAGAGAGACAGAGAAGAAGGAGGCGGAGGAGCTGGAAGAATTGGCGGAGCAAGGCGACAAAGGGGAGACGGAGGAGTCGATAGAGGAGGAGCAGATGATGGAGATAGACGAGAGTTCGCAGGGTTTAGAGTTGGCCTACCAAGCGTCAATTTCCCTCCTGGGGGAAGATGTTGAAGATCTGCTGTTGAGTCACGGTAACCCCCAGAGCTTGCGGTGGGAAACCAGTCCATATGACAAGGCCGGGAAGCCCTACACCATCAACAAGCAGCACCTCATCCGCAGACTCAAGCAGCTCAGGATCCACCACCTCAACTTCATCAACGTCAACTTCATCAAGTACATCAGTAGCAGAAGAGAGAAGAGGCGAGGTTAACCTAACGGATATCTGGGAGCTACTCCAAGGGAAAATTAAGATAGTAGTGGAGAAGCGAAGCGTTTACAAGTACAAATCTGGGCGCAAAATTCGCAAGGAAGTCGTCACACGCCAGTATCATCTTAAAGAACAGTAAATTAAATAAGCAAATCAAATTGTTGTGTTTTATGAAGTGAAATTTTGAATAATTATTCTTGCCGTCAAATTTTAAATTGTGTTTATTAAATGTTTGAAATGTTGTTTACTTATGGAGTTATGAGAACGCATTTGTGCTCTTTCTTAAATGCCTTTTACTTAATAGTCGACGCTGAGGACAGCGTCAGTCTTAGGAGGAGGTAGTGTAGCGGATGACTCCGTCCCCGCTTTGATTTTTTTTAATTTCACTGTAAGGTTCCGTCCATTTATCTTAAGATACATCGTTTTTAACTAATGCCATTTGTAGTGATCCATTTATCCATTGAAATTGTCCAACCTACTTGTTTATACACGTATAGACCGGCAGCCCAGAGCATTTTGATCAAACGAACGAGGTACCAATATCTGAACACATGAGCAGTTATGGTGTAATGTATCAAACATAGATATATGTGTCTGCCGGAACCCCCCTGCTGCATGTGCCCTCTGGGGGCCTCTTAAAGACCCCAAAATTTACATTTGATCAAACGAACGAGGTACCACTTGAAACCAATTTCAAATGAACAGGTACAATACCCAAAGTATGGAATGGCCCATGCCAGACAAATTTTCTGCTGCAAAAGGCCTGCCAGACGCCCCCAAATAGTGTTCTAAAAAAGATCCATTCTTCAGAGAAGTAGCCTATGTTAAGAAAACCGCCTAAGACATGTAAGTATGTAACCCACTCATGACAACTGGACAAGATGTCCATAGATGCCACCATTTTGCATGTAGGCACCATCTGGATTCAAACATTTTTCAAAATTATACCCCTCCCCAGGACACCTGGTCACTGTCCCCGGATCATCTCAACAAAATATGGTCACCTTATCATACGCGCTGTGCCTTATTACCATAATCTGGCACCATCCTCAAATACAAAAATATCCAAGACCTTCGTGGCGGTCCAAAAGCCTGACAGAATTCTCCCATATCCGCCACGCGGGGGCGCCCTATGGGCCGCGGGAAAGCAACAACGAAGGTCTTGGAACAAAGACTAAACCAGAGTAAACCATGGGGGTGCAGACCAGTAAA